>WBMW01004507.1:12169-44132 GCA_013396635.1 Penelope pileata | reverse complement strand
CACACTGCCGGCTCATGGTGAGTTTCTCATCAACAGACACCCCCAAATCCTTCTCCTCCAGACTACTCTCAAGCCATTACTCTCAAGCCATTGATGGCCAGCACCAGATGGCTTCACTGGGAGCAGTCAGGTCTGTGAGCTATGGCTGGGGAGCAGCCTGGGCACTGGGGTTCTCAGTGGAGTGAGGCAGTGGGGTAGAGTCAGGGAAGCCTGAGTGCCTGAGTTCCCAGAGGCAGCTGGGTTCTGGCTGCCATGGATGGGCAGTCCAAGTGCCAGGGTACCTGGAAGGTAGTGTATTTGTGGAATAGAGGGACACCAGCCAGGGCTCCTGGGTTCCTACCTGAACTGTCATTCTGTTGTCAGAGGAGACATAGGTAGCTTCACCCTTTGTCTCCCTGGCCAGGGCTGTGGCCAGGGCAGCGCTTTCCTCGGAGAAACAGAAGGAGAAACACCTATGGCAGAAGCAAGGAAAGTTTTCAGAAGTGAAAGCCAGAGGTGGATGCAAGGATGCAGGGAAGAGAGCTGGAGAACACTGGAGTTATAGCTGAGGGAACAAATCTGAAGTGCAGAACAAGAAGGCAGGAGAAAGAGCTGCAAGTGGAATGAGGGACTGATGCTGGAGCTGGGATTAGGCAGGGAGCTCGCAGAGGAGAGCTGGAGCTTGGGGCAGATGTGGGGCCAGTCTAGTGGGGCTGTGGCAGGGTTTGTGGGCACATCTGGGTGTACAGACCCTGTGTCTCAGTCTCCTTGCTCACTTTGTGAAGGGTGCCTTGGGTATGAGAGTATTTAGCAAGGACTCCGCTGTGGGGTCTTGACATGGGACAGAGCTGTGCTATGTGGGAAGAGTCTCTGGAACACTGCAGGGGCCCAAGGATTGGGACAGGCACTGATGAACAGAGGCCTTCACAACTATGGGAAGAGATTGAGGGGTGACTGAAGGACAGAGGGCAGACAGTGCCCATTACCGGTGGCTGTTGCGATGACGGCAGACCTCAGCGGCAATGGCTTCCTTGTCAGGTGGTAACCCAGACATGAAGATGAATAGCTGGAAGACAGGAAACATCAGTGGTGGGGCCTTGCACAAGGACCCCACAATGTGGACAGCAGGTCTCTGAAGTGGAGAGAAGGTCCCAGGAGAGAGTTCTCCTGTAGATAAACTACCCCCAGTGGGAGATATCCACTCAGGGACAGAAACCCCCGGAGATATAGACCCACTTTTTGTCCACTCCTCCATACCTCCCACCTGTTCACCTATGACCAGCATTCCCCTTGGATTGCTCCTACCCCCCCACTCCTGTGTTTTCTCTGTACCCCCGGAACACCTCTCCTTCCACCCTCCCATGCCCCTGTGCCCAGACCTGGCGTGCATGTCCGTGGGGGTGAGAGGTATTGTAGATTGTGCGGAGGGTTCCCAGCAGGTCAGCATCACCCAGACTGGAGCCAGTGGTGGGAATGCGTTGCATTGCCTCATTCAGGTTGTCCTGGGTATATTCAACACTCTGCCTGCAGCAGGCAGAATGTGTTTGCAGAGCATATTGCCCTTTGCCGGCCCTGGGGCTCGCTGTGACTCACTGCCATAGCTGTATCCCATGGTCTATTGCAAGACCCTGCCAGCTAGTAGTTCATAAAGAAACCTTGAGTCCTAGTTCCTTCAAGACTCTGCTCAACAGAACCCCAAGATATGCTCTCCCATAGTGCCACAAAGATCCCTTCCCCAGAATCCAGCCCTGCCTTCCAGTACCCAGTCATACCCTCCAGCACCCAGCCTTGCCCTGTACTAATAGACCTGTTTCAGAGCATCCCAACCTGCCCTCCAGTGTCTCCGTCTGCCTCATAGCACCCATCTCAGCCCCACAGCACCTAGCTATGCTCCACAGTATCCACCAGCTACATAACTCCCAGCCTGCCCCATTTGCTCACGGGTAGATGCCCACAGATGTTGCTCCATAGGGGTAGATGTTGAAGTAGCAGCCCAAGGGTAGGCTTTTGAGAAGGAAGAGCAGGCAGTCCTGTGGAAAGACACAGCAGGCTGGTCTTAGGAGGTACTGGTGGGGGACACAGATGCCCTGGTCCTTATCTTGGTCCTGCTAAAGCCCAGGCTTCACTCCCTCTCAGCCTGCTCCCTCACTCCAGTATGATCCCTCCTTTGTGGAGATACCTGTGCATGCTCAAGGAAAGTGGTGTCCAGAAGGAAAATGAACTCCCCTGGCTGGCACTGACCAGGTGTTGCATCAGGGATGGTGGGTGCCAGTGTCACCAACACCAAGGGATCACCAAACAGGGAGCCTGGAGGAGATACAGAGTGCAATGAACCCAGTTAGGGACCCCTCTCCTCATCCTGGCTCTGTTCCCCATTCTGCTCTCAGCTTCCACCATCCCAGAGACCCTGATACCCCACACTGGTGCCTTGATACCCTACTGCATTGTCCACCAATTGCACAGCCCAGTGTCCCTCCAGCCCAGTGCCTCCAATAGAGTTACCCAATAAGCCTTACTACAGAGCTCCTTGTACTTATCCTGGTACAACTAATACTTCACCACAGTGTCCCCAGCACCCAGCCTTGGAGCCCTAAGACCAACACCAACCCATCTGAATTCCCATGCCAGAGTCCAAGGAAGCCTCTCATCCCACTGTCTCCCCATTGTCTCCCTGTGCCACAGTGTCTCCCGATGCCCAGAGGTGCCCCCATTTCCCTCCCCAGCTGAACTCACCTGCAGTGGCTGCAGGGTCTCCTTTCTCCACCACGGCACTGACTGCAGTGGGGTCTCCATAATACACCAGCAACTCCAAATGGTGTCTTGAGGGGGTGCCAGCCAGTGAGACCTGGAGAAGGGTTACCTGGTCATACACAGGAGGAGGAGAGCCAGGCCCAGCATTAGGCCAGGAGCACAAGCACTGATCCCGGTGCATCCCATTTTGCTCAGTGATTATGCCACTTGACAGCTCTCCCCAGGATCCTGGCATTCAGGAGGGCATACCTGTGCAGTACTGTGGTCCTGGGCAGTGTAGATCAAAGGGGTGAGGGCACAGTTGGCCTGGACATTGGCCACGCCACGGGGTGAATGCAGGCTGGCGGTGAGCAGCAGGCTGTAGTGCGGCTCGCTAGTGAGACAATTACAGGCTGCAGGAAGAAACATAGCATGAGGGAGGATACATGCCCCCCAGGCAGTTAATGTGGTACTTGGCATCCGCATATAGGACATGTGAAGATAACTGGGGATGTCATTTACTGACATCAGTGTCACGAAAGGTCTCTGTGTCTGTTTATGGGAAATTTGTAGGGGAGGTGTGGATCCATTTCAAGGGACACAAGGAAGGAAGCCTGGATCTGCTCAGGGGCTGCATGGTGGCAAAATGTCAGTTCATCCGTGGATGCAAAGGAAGGTTGCATTGGGTCTGTTCGTAAAGTGCATGGGGAGTCTGTGGTCTTTCTGCAGGGTGTGTGATTGTGAGGGCAGGTTCCTGTTGGGGTTACTCACTGTAGTGTTCCTGGTGAGGGTGCAGCGTGGGCGGCAGCACAAACTGGGCTGCTCCATCTGGCTCCCGGGGCAGCTCTTGGACATAGCGTAAGGTCACAACCATTTCCCTGCCAGGGGACAGGGAGCCTAGGAAGCAGGCAAACACCTCACCCGAATGCCCAGACTCATGCTGAAGGTACTCAAAATTCTCCTGCCCATTGGTAGCCTTGCGCAGCTGCTGGATCTGGATGGGAAGGAGAGAGATAGAAAGCTGATCACTAGGCAGGCCATGAGCTGCTCATCCCATGCACCCATCTCTGGTGGTTCTCCCATTCTTCGCTGAATGCTGCTACCTCATCCTGAAGCACAGCCTTGACTTTGGCATCCTCACTGCAGGCCTGGAAGGAATAGATGGCCATGTGGGGGTCCAGGGGGAAGACAAAGGTGACTTCTGAGGAGCTAAGACTCTTGTTGCAGTAGATCAGTTCAGAGGCCACATCAGCTACATAGTCCTGGATAGCAACATCCACCACAGCACTACAGAGGGGCACTGGGTAGAGGGGTACGTGGAACTCCTTCCCCAGCAAAAAGGATCCTGTTGCTGTTGGGAGAGATGCAACCATCAGAAACTACTAATGGCACAAGGAGTAGCTTGGAGCTGCTTCATGTGTGGTTGTTCCTAGTCTGGAAACCAAGGGAGCTGACCATTCAGTGTTGCACAAGGAGAGATTCTCCCCTCTGAGGGCAGAAGGGGATCCAAAGTCTTTGTGCATGGATTAGGTATAATATTGTTGAGTATCTAGTGTAAGCCTGCCATGGAACAGCGTCTACTTTCACATCCCAGCTTCTTCCCCCCTCCCCATGCCCCTGCTCCCTACCCTGATCCTGTAGACCTCTTCACCATTCCCGTCCTTGTTTGCCTCCAGGCAGATCCAGTCCAGATATTTCCCACCACAGCAGCCTACCCTCCCTTTTTTACCTCTTTGGGAGCATCTCCCATTCCCCAAATGTCCCTCAGCTGTCTGATGCCCCCTCACCGTCATTGATATAAATTTTTCCTAGAAGTCCAAAGCTCTGATGCCACATCTCTGGAGACCTGCAGACAGGAAGGGGTATCATGTAAGAGGAGAGATCCACAGATACCACCAGGCAGCTTCTATTTGGTGGAGGTTCCTTGTCATTTCCCCACTCTTACATACATGCCTGCAGACCCTCATCCACCATGTACAGCCAGAGCAAACCCAGGGATTCAGCAATCCCTGTTGATACAGACTAACCAGGAGTATCTGCATTAAAGAGGTCTGCACCCCATCCCCATCGTGGGCGAATCTTGAGGAGAACTGAGGGATACCAAGAGGAGACAGAAGGAAAGAAGGTGTGGAAGCCAGAGTGGATGGATGGATGGGTGGGATTTTATTGTGATAAACAATCTATATCTGCATGGATAGATCAGCAGATGGGGTCCATTTTGGGACAGACAGATGCAGAGATGGACAAACAGACAAGAATTTTTGTTATGTGTGTGGATAGACAGAAGGATAGATGGACTGACAGATGGATGGAGGGATGGATGGATGGACAGGTGGAGTCCGTTTTAGAAAAGATGAGTGGGTACCCATTGCTAACAATGCTGAGTGAATGTAGCTGCACAAGAGGTTGCACCTGCGACACCTGGAGTAGCTTGCAAGCACAGAGTAAAAGGCCAGGCAGCATGGGGGAACATAGTGGAGAGGGAAATTAAGCCAGGGTCAGATATTCTATGGTGACAGAGCTAATCCCAGAAAGGCCCTGGAGGAGGGGTGTAGTTATGTAATATTTTGTTGCCTTCTGTCCAAGCGCCTTGGGGTGAATGGGACCCACTACCTCTATCCCAGACTACTCATCTCTCTGATTTGGATGCATTTGCTT
Organism: Penelope pileata; assembly: GCA_013396635.1. NCBI lineage: Eukaryota > Metazoa > Chordata > Aves > Galliformes > Cracidae > Penelope > Penelope pileata. The sequence goes on along the minus strand of WBMW01004507.1, from coordinate 38,765 downwards.
CACTTTCCACAGTTCCTGCTCTAGGGTGACAGGATGAGCAGAATCTGAAAAATCCCCACTCTACCATCATGCTGACAGGGTGAACAGGCAGGGCAAATAGAGTGCACGGCCTCGGGGGAGACAGGATGAGGGATGGCCAGAGGGATGTACTGAAGAGGGGAAAGCTCTTTCCGGTGACCATGGGCAATGAACAGAGAATAGGGAGCAACAAACAAAGCGAAGGACTAACAAGCAGACACTCACCAGAATAATGGCCTAGGTTGTCAGCTGGGACGGATGGACAATCAGATGCATGGAAGGAGAGATGGAAGAGAAAGAGAGAGAGAAAGAGGGAGATGAATGAGAAATGTGGCAGAAGGGGGAGGGATGGAGATACAGAGCAAGAGCTGTTCAGGCAGAGAAGATGCAGGGCTACGTAAATGCAGGGACGTCTGCGATGGGGGGAGCGGCAAAGGAATGGAGGCAGTCAGACAGACAGACAGACAAGGGAAGGCGGGCAGGGGCGGGGATAGGCGGGCAGGGATGCAAAGCTCCTCCCTGGCAGCCAAATGCCTGGCCCTGCTCCGACTGCGTCTGAACGGGGCGGGTTTCCAGGGCGGGGAGCATCTTCCCCCGCTGCAGGATGCTCCATGCACACAGGCTTGTGTGCATAGGGCGTTGCTGCCCCGGAGGAAAGTGCTGCAAATCCCTCAGCAGGACTGCTCCTGGGGAAGCAGTGTCTGCTAAACTTCCCCCCCACTGCCCAGCTCTTCAGCTTTGTCCTCACAACTGATGCAATAAGCATCGGCTGCCAAGGGCCTCTGCAAGCTGGGTGGTGACTTGTGTGTACCTGAGGCAGCGGCACTCTTCTTTCTGCAGCCCTGTCCCACTGCCAGGCCTGCAGCACTGGTTGCAGATTTGGAGGCTAGTCCATACACTGATTGTTGCTGGGCTGTTAAGTGAGTGAGGGATTGCAAAGCCGCAAACCCAATGTTCTGGCCAGCTGAATAAGGGAGAGAATTGTAGATAAGCTCAAACTCATACACCTTTTGACTTGGATGTCCTCTGTCCTTGATGGATTGGAATACGTTTTCACGTTCCTCATGAGCCAGCTCTCCATGCTCATGCCTCCTTGGCAGCAGCTTGAGACAGTCTACCTCATCTGTGTTCTACAGATGCTCAAGAGGCCAAATCACACCTGACTTCAGGTGTATTGCTCCCACAGCACACCCTGGTTGTCTGGGAGCATGCGTAGCATTTAACTCTCTCTATCAAACTCGAGCAGCTTCCTTCAAACTGGATCTCAGGTTTCGTGTGCTCTTCAGAGAAAACAATACTGAGGGCTATGCTGATGGTGCCACAACCTGGATCATCGCAGACAATTCTAGCTGTCTTTTTTCCAGTTTTGATGCAGTGATTCCATTCCCATTATGCTTGTAGAGATCAAGTTCTTTGAGGAAGTGGATAAACATGCCATTGGGAAATGACTGCCTTCAAGAACTGGTTGAACACCTCACATCGTCTCCAATTGTCCTGGTACCTATGAGTAGGAAAATGAATCATAGAATTATAGAATCATTGCATATTCTGAGCTGGAAGGGACCCATAAGGATTGTTGAATCTGATTCCTGGCTCCACACAGGGCTGTCTAAAAATTAAACCATATGTCTAAGAGTGTTGTGCAAATACTTCTTGAAATCTGACAGCCTTGGTGCCATGACTACTTCCTCGGGGAGCCTGTTCTGGTGCCTATCCACCCTCTCAGGGAAGAACTTTTTCCTAATATCCAGTCTGAATTTCCTCTGATGTAACCTCATGTCATTCCCTCAGGTCGTAAGGTGTTGAGTCCCAGGTGTAGATGCTATTTGCTGTAGATGAGGAACCGGGCAACCCTGCCCACTGTGGGGTTGGAACTAGAAGACCTTTAAGATCCCTTCCAACCCAGTTCATTCCAAGATTCTATGATTCTGTGAACTAATGAATACTTAAAGAACCTCACTGACTCTTGATGGAGCCCACTCAGTGTCTGTGAATGGTTTTTGGATGCTGGACCCAGCATCTCTCTCCAGAGCATCTGTGGAGGTTGTCTGCCACCTCAATTTGGTCCTCTTTTGAAGTGCAAAGGAACGGCACCTGGACTTAATGTCACATAGTGTGCTCAGATCCTCACTTACTTTGTGTCCACACAGGATGTCAGAGTCTGTTAAATCCGAAGTAGGAAACAGTCAGGTGACACCAGTCCCAGCTGGTGACAATGATGTAATGAGCTGAATGCTGCTGCTGAGGGCATAGTTGTAGTCATCTCCTCACCACCCCTTCTCTCTCATGAACAAACACACACATGTATGCACATAATACTCTGAAGTTCTCTGGTGTTTGACGTGTAAGGGGAGCCAATTTGGCATCCCAGACTGAGTTTATATTGATGTCTAGCATGTCTGGCATGGCAGCCCTCAGCAGTAGTGTGATTTTATTCTGATAGTCTGCTGTTAGCCTCCAATCTATGTCAGACTTCCCCACAGGCAATATGAGACTCTTAAAGGGTGAACAAGTCTTGCTATTCACCCTCTCCCTCTCCAGTTGATGAAACAGCTTATGGATGGGGATCAGGGAGCCTCAGTGCAATATTGCCACTGGTGCACAAGTACAGTAGCAATTGCTACCTGCTGTTCTTCAACTCTCAGCAGCAACCCCACAACAGAAGGATCCTTTGAGAGATCAGACAAGGTAGACAGCTGCTTCATGTCCTCTGTCTCCAAGACAGCTATGCTGAAAGCCCACAGCAAAGACCTTGCAAGATCAACTCCTCAAAGTCTCTGCCTTTTAGGAAATACTTACTGAGACAAAACACCTGTGTGTGCCAGTTCCATCCCTTGGGCATGGCACAGAGGAGCTTGCTAGCTCTGTGAACACCCCAGTGCAAGTTTGGATAAAGCCTTTCTTCTACAGGGATTCCTCTTCATTTTCTCTGCAGATGCCTTTCTCTATGGTGATCCACTTCGACTTTGTGACATATAATATGCTCCTTGGCAGGACACCTTTCCTACATGCCTGACAGGCGTTGTCTTCAGAGGCTGAGGTCTTGTGTCCCTTTCCCAGTTTGTCATTGACAAAGCATAGAGCAGTCCTAGCTGCTTGGCTTCCTTGCCTTCTAATTCCCAGCTACTGGCTCCAGTATCCCAGCATCAGAGCAGCCAGGTGACCATGTGCTGGCTGGATGACAGCTGAAATCTTTTCACATATCTCACAGCTTACACAGGGATAGGGATCGAGAGGTTTTTAACTCTATGAGATCTGCCTCTTCCTCCTCCTGTTCTTGTGCTGGCTCTGTTACAGTGCAGTCTGCCTCTCCCGGTTCTCCCTCCTGCTCCCTCTTAGGTGAAACTTCTTCTTCCCTTACTAAATGAATCATAGAATCATAGAACAGCTTATGTTGGAAGGGAATCTAAAGATCATCTAGATCCAATCTCCCTGCCATGGGCAGGGCTGCCATCCACCAGATCAGGCTGCCCAGGGCACCATCCAACCTGGCCTTGAAAGCCTCCAGGGATGGAATATCCACTTCTCTGGGCAACCTGTTCCAGTGCCTCACCACCCTCTGAGTGAGGAACATCCTCCTAATACCTAACCTAAATCTCCTCTCTTTTGGTCTGCCTGTTTAAATCTTCCTTTCTTAACCCTATGACTATCTCAGTGCTGCTTTACTCTTTGCTGCCATCTAATGACCATCTAAGGCATTTTCCTGATCATGGGAGATACCGAAAACAATTACAGAATGGTTAAGTTTGGAAGGGATGTCTGGAAGTCACTTGATGCAACACCTCTGCTCAAGCAAAGAGCAGGTTACCTAGGACCATGTCCATAGAATAATTGATTCATTAAGGTTGGAAAAGACCTCTAAGATCATCTAGTTCAACCGTCGACCCTTCCCTACTATGCCAACTAAGCCATATCCTTAAGTACCACATCTGCATGTTTCTTGAACACCTCCAAGGACAGTGACTCCACCACCTCCCAGGGAGGCCTGTTCCAGTGTCTGGCCACTCTTTTGGAGAAGAAACTTTTCCTAATATCCAGCCTGAACATCCTCTGGTGCAACATGATGCCATCACCTCTTGTCCTATTGCTATTACATGGGAGAAGAGGCCAACCCTCACCTCGCCACAACCTCCTTTCAGGGATTTGTAGAGAGCAGTGAGGTCTCCTCTGAGCCTCCTCTTCTCCAGATTGAACAATCCCTCTTCCCTTAGCTGCTCCCCATAAGACTGTGCTCCAGCCCCCTCACCAGTTTCGTTACTCTTCTCTGGACGCTCCAGGGCCTCGATGTCCTTCTTGTAGTGGGGAGCCCAAAACTGAACACAGCACTCGAGGTGCGGCCGCACCAGAGCTGAGCACAGGGGGATGATCACCTCCCTGCTCCTGCTGGCCACACTATTTCTGTTACATGCCAGGATGCCATTGGCCTTCTTCGCCACCTGGGCACACTGCCAGCGCATGGTCAGCCCAGCATTGACCAGCCCCTCCAGATCGTTTTCCTCCATGCACCTTTCCAGCCACTCTGCCCCAAGCCTGTAGCATTGCATGAAGTCCAGGCTGCTTTTGAAGGTAACCCAGAAGGGAGACTTCATACTCCCTCTAGGCAACCTGTGACAGTGCTCCATCATCTGTACAGGAAAGAAACACTTCCTGATATTTTAGACAGAACATCCCATGCTCCAGTTTGTGCCTATTGCTCCTTGGCCTGTCAATAGACGCCACTGTTTCAGTCTTCCTCCATCTTCTTTGCACCCTCCCTTCAAGTATTTAATGATAAAATCCCTCTCAAGCCTCCTCTCCTCCAGGCTGAACAATCCCAACTCTCTCAGCCTATCATCACAGAAGAGGTGCTCCAATTCCAAGGTCATCTTGGAAGCCATTGGACTCTTTCAATTATGTCCCCATCTCTCTTGTACTGGGGGCCCAAAACTGGGCACAGTACTGGAGGTGTGGCCTCAACACTGCTGAGCAGAGGGAAGGATCACCACCTTCAACTTGCTGGCAATATTCTACCTAATGACTAATGCATCAAGGGAACATTGCTTGCATGTTCAGCTTAGTGTCTACCAAAACTCCTCGGTCATTTTCTGCAAAGCTGCAGATACATGAGCATGTCAGGCTGTCGTTGCTGTCACAATGTCTTGAATGATCATTGTAATGGAGGCCTGGAGAGCACGATCTGTGCATCTTCCAGATGCAGTCTCTTGAAAGCACAGGGCTGCTTAGGTGGATCCTCTGCATTTTCTTTCCACATTCTGCATGTGGGGATTGCTGATTGAAAGATCTCACCTTTCATGAAATCTAGAGATTGCTGTTCGACTTCAGTAAGAGAAGTTTTGTATAGAAGTCTATGACTTTCTTTTCTGTCTGTAATTAAAGGCTGTGAGTTTCTACTCTGATGAGCTCCAGTGGGAACACATTGTCCAACTCCATTTCCAGTCTTGCATCTCGCACTGGGCCCCATTAAAACTCCAACTAACTTTTCTACCTGCTTCTGCCAGTCATTTCTTCAAGGCATCTTGCCATATTTTACCACAGCTTCAAGTTGTGAGGTTAGCACCATATTCCTTAAGGGACCCATTAAAATGCTGACAGCTGTAATGAGCTCCGCATGCAGTTTTCCGCCACTTCCCTCAGAATTATAAACATTGTGCAGCCAATTAGGGAGCTCTCAAATGTGTTTCAACGAATACATGCAGCACCATTTTCATTTGTCACTTGTATAATTATGTGTTATAAGAAGAATGGAAAAGAAGAGATTTTGAAAGGAAATTATTCTGGCTTACGTCCTGGTAGTAGTCAGGCAGAAAGAGGAAAAATATCTTTGTGATCAAGCAGTGAGTGGCCAGAGACATCCTTAGATTCATGTGCTGGGAATAAGAGAGTCTTTTCTGTGGCTTGTTTTCTTGCCACTGCAGCCCACAGCAGTGTCACAACTATTTGCAGAGCCTTTGCCTGCTCTAATTACCACCGTCTTTACTTGGTTTACTAACCATGCGCAGAAACCAGAGGAATATTCATCAACATTCCTCCCAGATTTCAAAGCTTGTTTTAATGAAAGGAAGAAAAATGTTTATTAAAAATAAAAAAGCCATGCCTTTTCCTGTGGTTCCACTGAAGTCCACATTCCTCTGGACATGAACTCTGGAAAGAGCTGGCTCAGTGGGGCGACAGACCGGTGACAGGAATTTTCAGGAGCAAGTAGATAAAAAACAATATTTAAACAACAGAATGAGCAGAAATAGATCAGGAAAAAATGAATCCATGTGCAGAAGAGAACATTCAACCATATCATTGGCTTGTTGGATAATTTAGTGGATGGAAGGAACACATTATCAGTTTGATAAACTGCATTCAAAATTTTTATACTATTTTTAGTCAGAAGAACACTGCAAAGCATTTTTGGCTAGACAAAACAATAATTAAAACTATAGAAAAATAATAAAGAGGTACATAGCAACCTTTCTTAAAATTAAAAATGTAAGGATTGATTTAAAAAAAAAAATTCTTTTGGGGAATGAAGTAGTATTCCCCCCTCAAGTTTATTGCTTGTTTCTTGCTTTTATTATAAAAACTTTCATGACATTTTGGTTTGTGCATTGGTGCCTATTTCAGGCACAAACTACACTTTCTTCACTACATTAGGTCTTGTATAGAATCATAGAATACCCCAAGTTGGAAGGGACTCACAAGGATCTTCGAGTCCAACTCGTAGCTTCACATAAGACTAGCTAAAACTTACACCATGTTTGTGAAAGTGATGTCTAAATGTGTCGTGAACTCTGTCAGGCTTGGTGCCGTGAGCATTTACCTGAGGAACCTATTTCAGTGCTCAGTCACCTTCTTGGTGAAGAATCTTTTCCTAACATCCAGTCTAAACTTCCTCTGATGCATATTCCTGTCATTCCCTCAGATCCCATCACTGATCACCAGAGAGAAGGAACCAGTGCCTGCCCCTCCACTCCCCTCGTGAGGAAGCTGTAGGCCACCGCGAGGCCTGCCCTTGGCCTCTAGGCTGAATAAACTAAGTGCCTTCAGTTACTTCCATTAGCTGATGTATTTACCTATCTGAAATCCTGAACGATCACATCTGCCAGCTCCTCCTGGTCAACTAGATGGCTAAACTTGTCATAAAAGAATGTGAAACTGATTAAACAGGACTTTCTCCTTGTGAACTTATGTTGACTATCACCAATGACTGTTCTGTCAAACAAAGATATTTGATCATTTTCTTTTCCCTGAAAATCAATTACTAAAGATAATCTACTGCAGTGGACTTCTCCTGCCACAGATAGGGACAATGTATATCCTATTGTTTTGTTTTGGGATAGTGGTGTGGTTCATCCTCCCTAACTGCATTGTTTCAGCTTATGGAATAGCTTAGACGGACATGAATTATTTCACTTTGTAATAATCTGCAGCAGAATCTCCACTCTACTTTCTGAGCACATGCTATTTTGACCCAAATTCTATTACACTAAATCACCTCTTACTACGGTAGAGGTAGTAGCTTCTTCAAAGTGATAGAATCATTCCCAGGAAGGAATGACTTCCACCCCTTCAGATGGGGATAATGGGACACAGTCATTGCTCAGAGTAAAGATTGCTGCATCCACACCGTTTAGCACTTGCCAGAACATCTAATCTGAGTATCACACGATGCGTCTGTGGCCCTGCATTTATGCCTGTGCATGTCCTTTTCTTTCTCCTGTTCAGAAATCCTTTTCATCAATAACCTATGTAGAATTGAGTTGACATTGGCCACTGGACATCAAGGGCAGCAGAAAAAACTTCTGTAAGTATATAAGTGATAAAAGGAAGACTAGGGAAACTGCAGACCATTTCTGGAAGGAAACAGGAGACCTGGTTACCTGGAATATAGGGAAGGCTGAGGTACTCAACAACTTTTTTGCCTCAGTCTTCACAAGCACATTCTTTCTTTCTCTAGATGTTTTAGTAAAAGTTCAATGCTCAGCTTCCATATGCTGATGTAGGCATCTTCTTGCGCTCAAAATATTTGCAGTTTCCACATGGTTAGTGAAGAACTCTCCCTTACAGGAAATAGCATGATTCAGCTGTATGTTCAGAACGGACAGCGTTCAGGTGAAGATGAAGACAGTTAAATTCTAGGTATCCAAAAGTAGATGTAGATTGGCATTTAAATCTCTGTTATTACCCCTCCAGCTCCAGACAATACAGTCAAAGGAATTAAAAGAGCTATGGTCTTTAACAATGACAATCCTGGTTTTCAGTGACCTTGGGAAGGGACAAAGGAATACATTCATGTCAGTTTCACAGATGACGCTAAATTGAAGAGTCTGGTAAATATGTCTAAAAGCAGGGCTGCCATTCAGAAGGATGTAGGCAGTGGGAGTAGGGTCACTAGGAACTGAAAGGAATGGGCTATGGGAGCTCAAGTAAATTAGAATGGACAAATGCACCTGAGCCTTTGGCAAAAATATGTTCTGAGGACTGATTGTTTTGGCAACAGCTCTGCAGATAAGCCCTTGGAGGACCCTGTGGGCAGGAAGGTGAACATAAACAGTGTGCCCTGGCAGCAAAGAAAGTCAACAGCCTGCTGGGCTGCATTAATAGGATGTGAGATCAAACCCAGAGAGGCTGTCGATGCCCTGTCCCTGGAGGTGTCCAAGTCCAGGCTGGATGGGGCCCTGGGCAGCCTGATCTAGCACCAGATCTGGAGGCTGGCAGCCCTGCCTGTGGCAGGGGGGTTGGAACTTGATGATCCCTGGGGTCCCTTCCAACCCAAGCCTTAAAGAAGCTAAGACTGCAGACAGTCTGGGCTGCAGCAAGCATGTCCTGTTTTAGTTTGTGATCTTGAGGAATATTGGCGTGGCAAAGAGCAAAGTCAGAACCCCAAACTTCAGAAGAGCAAAATTCCAGCTGTTTAAAGAATTAGTGGGAGAGGTCCCCTAGGAAAGATGTACTTAGGGGCAAAGGAAAGGAACAAAGCTCGAAGCTTTTTAGACACTTCTCTTAGAGTGCAAGAGCTCTCCATCACCAAGTGTGTGAAATGAATCAGGGAAGCCAGGGAGCCAGCATGGCTGAGCAAGGACCTGCTGGCCCAACTGCAGTATAAGAATGAAATGCACAGGCAGTGGAAGCAGGGATGGATGTCCTGGGAAGAACACAGGGATGCCATCTGGATGTGCAGAGATGGGATCAGGAAAGACAAGGCACAGATGGAATTGAACTTGGCATGGGATGTGAAGAAAAGCAAAAAAAGGTTTCTAAGGTTACATTAGTCAGAAAAGAAAGGCCAAGGAGAGTGTACCCTCTCTGATAAATGAGAAGGGAGAAATGGTTTCAACAGACATGAAGAAGGCTGAGTTATTCAGTAAGTTCTTTGCCTCAGTCTTCACTGGCAGTCAGACCTCATAAGTCTCTCAAGTTTCTGAGCCTCTGTGAAGAGGTTAGGGAAGCAAAATCTCTCCCACTGTAAGACAAGAGCAAGTTTGAGACGACCTAATCAGTAGAAGTTACCATTTTTGTTTCAGTACAAGGCAGTGAGTGAACAGAAGTGATCAGTAGTAGTTTTGACTTGTGTCAGTTTGCATTATCATTCCTAGAAATGGTTATGGGGGGATATCACAGGCCAGATATCATTCCCATGAGGCTGTTTGCATATAAACACTCTGTTCTGGACATCTTGTGGCAGCTTACAAGTATGAAAACCTTGCCACTTAGCCCCACATTTAAGGAATACACTTTTTTTACTTTTAATTTCATAATTTTGGTGTACCATAAGATGACTGTTGCAGGGACTATGCTACTAATACAGTAAGTTGAGGATCGCTACCTAGCTTCATAATGGCCAGGGCTGGCATATCACAGAAGAGTTCGGAAATTCACATACTCTGCATAAATCTTCCTTTATGTCTCTATATATTTTCAGTTCACTCCCACTCCCACAGCAGCACGGTGGAGAGAATATGAAAAGCAAATCAAGAGAAATGCATCGAGACAAAAACAGTTTATTAAGCGAGGAAAGAGGAAAAATAAATTATGTGTAGGCAATCACTTCTGATGTAAAGACAATCTTCCACAAAGTAAACTGATCCCAGTCAATTTCTAAGTAATGCCCACCTTGGAAGACAACACCCTCCACTCCATCCCCAAATTGTCCCAGTCCTTCCCTTCCCTTCCCTTCCCTTCTCCCAGCTGCATCTCTGCCCAACATCTTGCCCACCCTGAGTAGCATGGGGCTATTCAGATCCAGAAGACAGTAGGCTCTACAAAGCAGCCTAAAAGGGAATTTGCTGCTTCCAGGCATTCATCCAGATGGACTTCTGCAAGCAGAGAAAAACAGTAGAGGAGGAACACTACTTCCAAAGGGAAAACTGTGTACTGACTGTCTCATGGACTGACACACAGGAGCACAGGGAAAGAGGAACATGGGTGATGGCTGTGTGTTTTGTGGGAAAGACCCAGAGTATGAGTCTTCCCAGCAGAATCTTCTTACCAGCTTTGTCCCACAGCCACCTACAAGCTTTGGCCTCCAGAAGCTCTGACCAAGATACCCTCCATTTGTACTGGTGCAACCACACTAAAGCCAAGACTGTGGCCCAGACAGCTGGCTTCACATCCTGGTGGGGGGGAATGGAACAATCAAGGGGGGGATGAAAGATAAAGAAAGATCATATCTAAAACAGCATGAAGCTTTGTACAAACCTTCGTCTGTAAGGAAGACCTCCACACACACACAAAAAATCACACAAAAAAATCTCTCAAAGATTCTAAAATCCTCAAAGCCAGGAATTTTCCAGATCACAGAACCATAGAATGGCTTGGATTGGAAGGGATCCTAAAGGTCACCTAATTCTAACACCCTGACTTTGGCAGAGTTGCCACCCACTAGATCAGGCTGCCCAGGGCCCCTTACAATGTAGCCTTGAACACCTCCACGAATGGGGCATCCGCAACTTCTCTGAGCAACCTGTTCCAGTGCCTCAACACCCTCTGAGTGAAGAATCTCCTCCTAATATCTAATCTAAATCTCCCCTCTTTTAGTTTAAAACCATTCCTCTTGGTCCTATCATTATCAGACCATGTAAAAAGATACCTGTGCTTATTCCATCTCTCCTTTTCACAAGCAGAGAGACTATGTCCTAACTATTTTCATCTCCTCCCATCAGTTCAGCTAAGACTGGAAACTTGGAGCAAAGAAAGGTTCAGCTCATGACATTTCCCCATACTTGATCCCGATCTGCTCACCTTACTGGGATTTCGTCCCTCAACATCAGCCTTACTGAGTCCCAAGGCAGAAATCAGGGCTGAAGTGAGGGCCCAGGAGCCATCTGCTTTCTGGAGCGCCACTACTACTCTGAAACTGGAGAAGTCACACAGTCTTGTTGATAGTGGAGAAATTGTCCAGTCCAAACTGGTGTTAAAAGCTGTTAGTTCTTCCATCACCTTCTCTTCAGAAGGAGACTCCTGCTCTGGAAAACAGAAATAATCACACAGATCATGTGAGGTAAGCAATGGCTAGTAACCTTAAACTCTGCTTTCTCCAGGTATCCTCAACAGTCTTACATCTTCCCTGGGCTTTCTGAAGTTTTCTCTGTCCTCCAATTGTATCCTAAATTTTTCTCAGACCTCCCAGAGCATCCTCATATCTTCCCAGTTCCTCACAGATAACCTGAAATCCGTTCTATGTACCGAATTTTACTTAGTGTAATTTTCTCTGAACACCCTTATATGCAATTGTGAGCCTCACTTACGCAATTTCTTCCTTCCATTTCCCTCATTATGGCTTATTTTCACAGGTAAGAACTTACGGGTGAAAATAAGAGGTCAAGTCAATAAAGGAAACTTCACGGTTGATGTTTGGGGTTGAATGTTGAAGAATTCTGTTCCTTCAGCTGCAGGAAGCATCATGCTCACAGACACCGATCCTGCTAGGGGACATCAACCACCCTGACATCTGGAAAAAGTGGCATAGGAAGTTGCAAGCAGTCTAGGAGACTCCTGGTGTGTGTTGAGGATAAATTCTTAATCCAGATGATAGAGAGCCCACCCAGCAAGAGGAGCAGTGTTACTGGAATTGTTGCTCAACAACATGGAGGAACTCATTGAGAGGTCAGGACTGGAGCATGGGCTGCAGTGATCATGCTCTAGTAGAATTGATGATTTTGAGGGATATATGTCTGACAAAAAGGGAGGACCCTCAACCTCGGGAAGGCAAACTTTCAGCTGTTTAAAGCACTGATGGAGGAGATCTCCTGGGAAATTGCCTTCAGTGATTAAGATGCAGAAGAGATATGGGATATATTTAAAGATATTTTTCTTAGTGCACAAGAGCTCTCAATTCCAACATGCAAGAAGCTGGGCAATGGAACCAGGAGACCAGTATGGCTGAGACAAGACCTCTTAATAGAAACTAAAACACAAAAAAAGAAATTGTGTAGATAGTGGGATATAGATCCTGAGAAGATTACAGGGACACAAACTGGAACACAGGAGTTTCCATCTGAACATCAGGAGACATTTCTTCACTGTGAAGCTGATGGAGCACTGGAACAGGTACCCAGAGAAGTTGTGGAGTCTGCCTCCATCAGGATACTCAAAAGCCTTCTAGACATTGTCCTGGGCAATCAGGGTTAGTGACCCTGCATGAGCAGGGTGTTTGGACTGGATGACCTCCAGAGCTCCCTTTCAACCTCAACTGTTCTGCGATTCCATAATTCCATGACTCTGATTCAAGCCACTCCTTTGTATCAAGCATGACACATATTTCTTAGATTCTCAGCCTATCTTTTCTGAAAATCCTCTATCAACCCATTGCAGGAATCCAAGCTTGAGAGATACTCACCAGGTCTATATAGTTCTGAAGAGACCATGTTTCTGCAGCTGTGCAGATTTCCTTCTTTCTGTTCCCCACTGTCTATGCATTTCTTTACAGGCATTTGAGATGGTTCCCATGTCATGCAGCTTTTTTAGGAGAAGTATTAGAGCCTCCCCATTCATACTCTTTCCTAAATGCATCTGTGTTTTGCCCTCAGGTTTATTCTGGTTACTGTAGTCTTTCCACAGTGCACTTACTTTACATTCTTCCTCATTAGGAGAGCAAGCCTATTTGCAAAAGTAATTTTTTCCTCACGTGTTCAGGTGAATCTCATCCCTTTTCTGTAACTCTTGTTTCTCAAAGAAGGTTCTGCAGTCAGAAAAGTCAAAGTTCTGTTTGTGATGTGAGCCATGCAACCGTAGGTTTCCACTTCAGCAGAACGACTGAGGAACACAACGTAGACTCTGATGTTTTTCAGTCTCTCCACCAGGGCTCCATAATTACACTTGATATTCTCCAGGTTATCCCTGGTAGTGTCATTGCTGTCCACATGAAAGAGAAGCAATAGGTAGTGGTCCAGGGGCCTGACAAACCTTGACAGTATCTGGAGATTCCTTGGTCCTGACTTCTGAGAATCACAGAATCATAGAATCATAGAATGGCCCGGGTTGGAAGGGACCCCAAGCATCATCAAGTTCCAACACCAAGCTATAGGCAGGGCCACCAAACTTCAGATCTGATATTAGATCAGGCTGCCCAGAACCCCATCCAACCTGGCCTTGAACACCTCCAGGAACGGGGCATCCACAACCTCTCTGGGCAGCCTGTTCCAGCACCTCACCACTCTCTCTGTGAAGAACTTCCCCCCGACGTCCAATCTAAACCTTCTCTCCTCCAGCTTGAAACCATTCCCTGTCGTCCTATCACTGTCTACCCTTGTGAAAAATTGATTTCCCTCTTGTTTATAATCTCCCTATGAATACTGGAAGGCTGCAATGAGGTCTCCCCGCAGCCTTCTCTTCTCCAGGCTGAACAAGCCCAGCTCCCTCAGCCTGTCCTCACAGGGGAGGTGCTCCAGCACTGAGCATCTTTGTGGCCTCCTCTGGACCCTCTCCAACAGCTCCACATCTTTCCTGCACTGGGGGCCCCAGGCTTGGACACAGTACTGCAGATGGGGCCTCAGGGGCAGAGTAGAGAGGGACAATCACTTCCCTGTCCCTGCTGCCACCCCTCTCCTGCTGGAGCCCAGGATACCATTGGCCTTCCGAGCTGCCAGAGCACGCTGCTGGCTCCTGCTCAGTTTTTCATCCACCAGGACCCCCAGGTCCTTCTCCACAGGGCTGCTCTCAAGGAGTTCTTCTTCCAGTCTGGATATGCACCTGGGATCACTCTGACTGAAGTGCAAGACCTTGCACTTTGCTGTCTTGAACCTCATTAGGTTCACATGGGCCCACCTTTCGAGTTTGTCAAGGTCCCTCTGGATGGCATCCCTTCCTTCTATTGTGTCAACAACACCACTCAGCTTGGTGTCATCAGCAAACTTGCTGAGGGTGCACTCACTCCCATCATCAATGTCATTGATGAAGATATTGAAGAGAACCGGTCCCAAGACAGACCCCGGGGGACACCGCTCATCGCCAGTCTCCACCTGGACACGGTGCCATTCACCACATCCTGGCTGCAGCCTTCCAACCAATTCCTTATCCACTAAATTGTCCACTTCTCAAATCCACATCTCTCCAATTCAGAGATAAGGATGTGGTGGGGGACCATGTCAAAGGCCTTGTACAAGTCCAGGTAGATGACATAGGTCGCCTTCCCTTTGTCCACCAATGTCATCACTCCATTACAAAAGGCCACCAGGTTGTTCAGGCACAACCTTCCCTTGGTGAAGCCGTGCTGGCTGTCTCAGATCACCCAGTCGTCCCTCATGTGCCTTAGCATGTCTTCTAGGAGGATCTGCTCCACGACCTTCCCAGGCACAGAGGTGAGGCTCGCTATCCTGTAGTTCCCCATGTCCTCCTTCCTCTCTTTCTTAAAAATGACAGGGACATTTCCCTTTTTCCAGTCACCGAGCACTTTGCCTGACAGCCACGGCTTTTCATATATGATGGAGAGCAGCCTAGCAACCACATCAGCCAGCTCCTTCAGGACCCTGAGATGCACGTCACCTGGCCCGTAGAGAACCAACAGACTTCTAGAAATGTCAAGCTGGTTTGGCAGCTGGGTGTCCCCATACACTGCAGGAGAGAGCCTCCAGTAACTATTACATGTCGTTTCCTTTCCATTTGGACACAAGGTTCAGACTCAGCTGACTCTGAATGCCTCACCTGAAAGAACTTATTTGTTCTCAGAAGTGCTCAGGCACTATTCTGAAGGTTATAGAATACAATCATAGAATCAGTCAATCATAGAATCATAGAATGACTTCATTGAAAGGGGCTCTGAAGATTATCCAGCTTCAACCCTCCTGCCATGAGCAGCATAGCCACCCAGCAGATGAGGCTGGCCAGGGCCCCATCCAACCTGGCCTTGAACATCTTTTGGTATGGGGCATCCACAGCTTCTTTGGGCAATCTGTGCCAATGCCTCACCGCTCTCTGAGTAATGAATTTGCTCCTAACATCTAATCTAAATCTCCCCTCTTTTAGTTTAAAACCATTCCCCCTGCCACTATCAGGCCATATAAAAAGTTTGTCTCTGTATTTTTTATAAGCTCCCTTTATATACTGAAAGGCTGCAATGTTGTCTTCCCAGAGCCTTCCATTTTCCAGGCTGAATAACTCCAACTGTCTCACCCATCCTTTGTAGGAGAGCTACTCCAGACCTCTGATCATCTTTCTGGCCCTCTTGTGTAACTGCTCTAACTGTGTAACTGCCTTTTCTTTCTTGTTCTGGAATCCCAGATCTGGATGCAGTATTGCACGTGGGGCCTCATGAGGGCAGAGCAGAGGGGACAATCATCTCCCTTGCCCTGCTGGCCACCCCTCTGTTGATGCAGCTCAGGATACTGTTGGCCTTCGGGTCTGCAAGCAAATACTGTTGGCTCATGTTAAGATTTTCATCTACCAGGACCCTCAAGTCCTTCTCTGCAGGACTGCCCTCCATGAGTTCATCTCCCAGTCTGTACATAGGTCAGGGATTTCCCCAACCCAAGTGCAGCACCTTGCACTTGGCTTTGTTGGACCTCATTTGGCCCAAGCAGCCCCATTACTTAAGCTTGTCTAGGTCCTGTCCCTTTGGTATCATCTATGAACTTGCTTAAGGTGCACTCAGTCCCACTGTCTGTATCACTTTTAAAGATGTTGAAGAGTACTTTTCCCAAGATGGACCCCTGGGGAAACTACTTGACACCTGCTCATGAGGCCTGGTGGCTCCTGGCACCTCCTGGACTCTTTCTCCTCATGCTGGAGTCTCCTCAACTGCAAGAACCCCCATGCACACTGTGATCCCCTGCTCTGCTGCAGAAACACCTGGACCAGAGCTGATCATCACAGAGAGAAACTGCACGTCTTCATGTTGAGTAGGAGCCTTCCTATTGTTGCCAGAAGCCACAAGCCTGAAAGCTTGTCCATTGTGACTCTGAACTCCAGATGTCCAATCTTCATGTCACTCAGGCTCTTTTCTCTGCAGGCTTTCCACAAAGACCCCAGCAATCTTTTCTTCATTCACCCCAATGGTGTGCAGCGTGCTCACTTCTTCCTTCAGCTTCTTCAGTTAGCAGCTCCAGGCCTTGACCAGAGCATTCATTCCACAAAGGAGGGTACTTCTGTCACAGCCCCAGCCACTCTTCAGCTCAAGGTCTAGATGTCAGTATCTTCCTTATGTTCTGGCTGGACTGATGCTTCTAATGTACCATGAGTAAATGTGCCAGTTAGCACCGGAGAGTGTGCTGTGTAGTATGCTGCTCAGCATTCACGCAGCCTCCTCACAGTCCTGAGCATTTACTGGAGCCCTCTGCATCCCTGCTGCACTAACTGCTGCGACAACTGCTATGTCTGTTACCTAGCCCTGTGCTACAGTTGCACAGTATGTCTACACTTACACAGCTGCTTCCAAACACCCCTTGAATAAGTGCTTGACATCTTCTCTCACAGTCAGAAGTCTGTTGACACTTCCTAACAAGGTAAAAGCCAACAGACCATTTGTGATGACTGAAGCGCAAGTCTACAGGATTTAACTCTCCTCATCAACAGCAATAACAAGAAGTTCCAAACAGATGATTCATGGAGATCAGGTGGTCCCGGACAAGCAGAAGGCTGGAATAAGCAGTGTCTAGAAGCTGTTGTGAGAACTGCTATGCTTTTGCTAGCTGGGTCTTTCTGTTGAACTTTATGAGGATAAAGAATCACACACAAATTTTGTGAGAAACTTAGTCTTTGGACGTAAAGCTAAGGTGAGAATCGTAGAATATTCTGAGCTGGAAGCTGAGGTGGAAAAAGGGATAGATGGCTCGGGCAGATTACAAAGAATTTGCCAAGTTATGCAGGGAGAAACTTAGGAAAGCAAAAGCCAAGCTTGAGCTCAATCTGGACACTGCAGTAAAAGAGAACAAAAAATGTTTTTACAAATACATTAACAGTGAGAGGAGAGCAAAGGAGAATCTCCATCCTTTACTGGATGTGGCAGGGAATGTGATTACTGAGAATAAAGAAAAGGCTGAGGTTCTCAATGTCTTCTTTACACCTGTCTTTAATAGTCAGGCTGCTTATCCTCAGGGTACTTTACTCCCTGATCTGAAAGAAGGTGGAGATGGGGATGGGATTGGGAGTAGAAATAAACCCCCCACAATTCAGGTGGAGACAGAGACCTGCTACTCCATCTAGACTATCACAAGTCCATGGTGCCAGGTGCGATCCACCTGAGGGTGCGGAGGGAGCTGGTAGAGGGGATTGCCGGGCAGCTTTCCACTGTCTGTCAGCAGTTCTGGTCAATTAGAGAGGTCCCAGATGTCTGGAGACTTGTCAATGTGACTCTCATCTACAGAAGGTGTCATAAGGAGGATCTGGGGAACTACAGGCCTGCCAGCCGGACCTCGGTGCCAGGGATGGTTATGGAACAGATCATCCTGAGCGTGATCACACAGCATGTGTGGGACAAGTGGGGGATCAGGCCCAGCCAGCATGGGTTCGTGAAAGGCAGGTCCTGCATGACCAACCTGATCTCCTTCTAGGACCGAGTGACCCGCCTGGTGGATGAGGGAAAGGCTACTGAGACTTTAGCAAAGGCTTTGGCACTGTCTCCCACAGTGTTCTCCTGAGGAAGCTGGCAGCCCATGGCATGGACAGGTTCTCTCTTTGCTGGGTAAAAAACTGGCTGGATGTCCAGGCTCAGAGAGTGGTGGTGAATGGAGTCAAATCCAGCTGGCAACCAGTCATGAGTGGTGTACCCCAGGGGTTGGTATTGGGGCCCACCCTGTTTAATATCTTTAAAGGGGATCTGGATGAGGGGATTGAGCGCATGCTCAGTAAGTTTGCAGATGACACGAAGTTGGGAGGAAATGCCAATTTTCCTGAGAGTAGGAAGGCCCTACAGAGGGATCTGGACAAGCTGGATCAATAGGCCAAGTCCAATGGGATGAAGTTCAACAAGACCAAGTGCTGGGTCCTGCACTTTGGGCACAGTATCCCCATGCAATACTATAGCCTTGGGGCAGAGTGGCTGGAAAGGTGCACGGAGTAAAAGGATCTGGAGGGGCTGGTCAATGCTCAGCTGAACATGAGCTGGCAGTGTGCCCAGGTGGCCAAGAAGGCCAATGGCATCCTGGCATGTAACAGAAATAGTGTGGCCAGCAGGAGCAGGGAGGTGATCGTTCCCCTGTGCTCAGCTCTGGTGATGCCCCACCTTGAGTACTGTGTTCAGTTGTGGGCCGCTCACTACAAGAAAGACATCGAGGCCCTGGAATATGTCCAGAGAAGGGCAATGAAGCTGGTCGGGGGTCTGGAGCACAGTCTTATGGTGAGTGGCTGAGGGAGCTGGGATTGTTCAGTGTGGAGAAGAGGAGGCTCAGGGGAGACCTCATTGCACTCTACAACTCCTTGAAAGGAAGTTGTGGTGAGGTGGGGGTCCACCTCTTCTCCCGAGTAGCTAGTGATAGGACGAGAGGGAATGGCCTCAAGTTGTGCCAGGGGAGGTTCAGGCTAGATATTAGGAAAAACTTATTCTCCAAGAGAGTGGTCAGGCACTAGAACAGGCTGCCCAGGGAGGAGATAGAGTGACCATCGCTGGAGGTGTTCAAGGTGCATCTGGATGTGGAACTGAGGGACATGGTTTCGTGGGTAATCTTGGTGGCAGGTGGACAGTTGTACTAGATGATCTTGGAGGTCTTTTCCAACCTTTATGATTCTATGATTCTGAATTTTCTTTGTCTCTCCATCCATCCCCAGAACAGACAATTAGGAAGTGTGGTAAGAAAATAAATGCGAAAAGGAAAGTTGAACCCTTGTGCAATGCATCAGAGAATCCCCTGATGAGAACTTTTTCCTCACCTTTATGGTGTGCTGAAAGCTGAGTCAATGTCTCCGTGTGAGGTGCTTTGGGACCTAGCATCTCAAGACAGAACTGGCACTTTTGAACCATCCAAAACTTGATATACTTGAACCACACAGGCCTGAAGCCACACAACCAGAGGAGCTGGCAGGGAACCAGTTGGCAAGAGGGAAGAAAGAGCATGGAGGAATCTGGAGGCAAAGAATCTGGAGGCAAAGAATCTGGAGGGAGAGGCAGGAAAATGGGGAGCAGGGGTTAGGCTCATGGACTTTAGAGAGAGGCAAAAGGCTGGTCAGGCCCACAGGATGTGGGGCTGCTGATGGTGAGATCAGCAAGTCTCACTTTCCCATCCCAGTCCTATCCCTGCTGTTTCTGGCCTTACCATGGTGCCTAGTATTCCTCTGTTCCATGCGTACTGCCACACCAGATGTGAAGGGGGATGGTACTCCCAGGCTGAGGCTGAACTTAATTGCATTGTGCCAGATGTTCTTCTCTGCCTTACTTGTTCCCTCCCAGGCCAGTTTCCACAGCAGATGCATCATGGCCATACGGTGCACAGGAAATCTGCTAGGAAAGGGAATGAGTCCTTGTTTTCACCATGAGGAGGAGGATGAGACACAGGGAGTAAAGAGCAGGGGGCAGCGGGGCGGTGGTCACCCAGGTCCTCTCCCCTGATCAAAGCAGAGGGGTCAAGGTGAGAGTGCTGCGTACCCGGATTCTCTTCCCTTCTCAAGGGATGCAAACAAATGACATCTGCTTTCCCTCCTTCAGACCTTGACAATGGCCCTCTGACATGTGAGCAACTGTATCACCCTCTCACCTGTCATCTGCTGATGGAAACAGTGAGAACCTGAGTGTGCAACAAAAGGACTGGCTGCCCACACGATACTGAAGGGTCACAGCTGCCACATCTGCCTCTGGATCCTGGTGACACAAGGTAAAGAGACACAGAAAAGTTTATCTGTAGGGCACAGGGAGGATGGCTACTTAGTTTCCCTCCTTGCTCTGCTAAATTAGTAAATATCCCTTGTTGGAGCAGAGACAGTAACATCTCTGGGAGAAAGAAGAGACTCACAGAGCCGTGACACTGGTTTCTCCCAGGTCTAGCAGAGGTGAACACTCCCAGAGTTGAGGTGTGGGAGTGGGTCCTATACCTTCCAGAAAGCCTTGCCCTGGAACTTATGGTTCCTGGATCGCAGCAGTCACTCTCACCTGAGCTTGTATGTGGATCTGGGCATAGATGATGCTCTGGTGTCCCTGGAAGATCATCTCAGGAACTTTTCTGATCATTGTCACCTCCAGGCCAGACGGAAGGTCCCAGTGTAGTGAAATCTCACTTGCCAGAGGCTGCAGGGCCAGCTGCAGACATTTGACTGCCTGACGAGGGGATGCAGAGAGAACAGACCACTGGAGAGAATCCCTGAACTGGAGTGGATGATGGTATTTTGATTTCCTTGCATGTCTAGGAGAGCTGTAGGAAGTGTTCATTAGAACAGGGAAACAGTGGAAGCACAGGCACCTGAGACATTACCTCGGATGTCATGTTCATTTTGGAGTGGATGCACACACATTTGCCTTTGGTCTCCAGGGCAATAGCTTGGGAAATGTTAAAGCTCCCACACTTGTTGATAGGAAAGCAGAAACACCTGTACAAAAAAGGAGAGAAAGGTTAGAGAGAGGACAAAGGTGAGGGAGATATGAAAGAGTGATACAAATGAGAGGTAACAATGTTTCTAACCTCAGGAAGGAAACTGTGACTCAGTTTTCTCTCACCTTTTAGTGAGAGGCTGCCTGCTGTGTAGGGAGATATTAAGCTGGTTTGGGTTACGGAGGTCATGGGAGTAGGTTTCATACCCTCAGAGCACACTGAGGTATTGCAGGTTGAGGATGGGAGGAGAAAAATGCTGAGAGGAGCCCGGAAAAATTGTGAGAGAAGGCCTACTAGAGGAAGAGTACAGGCAGTCTTAATGAGGTAAGGGAAGTGTGTGTGGAGGTCGTTGACGAAGTCACATCAAGGCAAAGAGAAGAACTAGGACAGACTAGGATCTGGGAGAATGTCTGAATGACTGACAGGGGGAGTCAGAATGTTGGGAGACAGGAACAGGGCTCCATCATTACCGATGGTGGTCCCGGTAACGGTGGACCTCAGCCATGATAGCTTGCTCTTCACTGGAGATCTTCCTTTGGATGAAGATGAAGAGCTGAGGCAGAGAGGAAGGGAAACAAAGATCTGAGGGCTCAGCACCTCCACAGAGGAAAGACACCCTCCTAAAATACAGGTAGCCTTCCCCAACTTACTTCCTTACTCTTTTCCGCCTACTCATCTTGAAGCAGGATAGAAACAGATTGTATCTTGCCTTAATGAGACCAGGACATCTCTTAGCACAAAGTGGCTCTCTACAAAGAAGACCCATCTTCCCAAGGTGCAGGCAAATTCCATAGAAGCCCTCCCAAGCTGCCCACCCCACAGATGGTGTCATTTTCTGCCATGAGGATGCCGCCCTATATGGCAACTCCCAATGCAAAAATCAGCAGAATGACTCCTGCTGAGCTCTGAAATCTGCCTTTGCCCCACTGTTTACACCCATCCACCTCATAACCCTTTGTCCCCTGATACCTGGCGGGGAAGCCCATGGAGGGAGGGAGTGCTGTAGATAGACCTTAGGAGGCTCAAGAGGTCACAGCCCCCCAGATCAGGGCAGATGGAGGAGATGAGTCCCACAGCATTGTCCATGCTTTCTTGCGTGTATTCCACGCTTTGCCTATGGGAGAGCATGCAGAGTGTCAAAGGGGGAGAATCTGGTCCACATTTATCCCCATCTGACCATTCCCCAGATCCTACTTCACTAGCAGTATTCTAGAAGCCGCCTGAAAGGAGAACTTACTCTGTCACTGCTCCTAACAGATACTGCCCCATAGCTGCCATCCCAAAAGTGTTAGTCCCATAATTTCACTTAGAAATGTCATACTGCACTTGCCCCTACCCCAATATCACCTCCAACTCACGGATAGAAGGCTTTGAAAGTGGCCCCAAAACTGTAGATGTTGAAGTAGCAGCCCAAAGGCAAACTCTTGAGGAGGAAGAGCAGTGTGTTCTGCAGACAGACAGAGGAATGGGCAGAGCTCAGATGAGGAAGCAAGGCAGAACTTCTGTCCTCATGGAGCAGCTTGACTTTTTGCTCACCACCTGGGCATAAGTAGTAAGGAAAGTCCACACTGAAGACCTCCTCAGGTGGTACCTGTGCATCCCGGAAGAGGCTGCAGTCCATGAGAAAGAGGAATTCCCCAAGATGGCCTGGATTGGGCACCACTTCAGGAATGCTGGGCTTCAGTGTCACCATCAACAAAGGGTCTCCAAGCAGAGAGCCTGGAGTGTGAGAGGCAGAGGAGGATTCTTAGGTTGGACCTCCTTTCCTTGTCTCTTTATTTTTGTTGTACACGTCACCCTCAGCTAATGATACCAACTTAGAAGGGGCTGTTGACTCCATCACAGAGAGGCCTTGGAGAGACATCTTGATAAATTAAAGGGCTGCATAATCACCAATTGTATGAAATTTAACAAGCCAAGTGCTGAATTCTGCAACTGGGATAGGATAATCTTAGATGTATGTACAGACTAGGGGATGAGAGGATGGAGAGCAGTCCCTTGGAGAAGGATCTGGGGGTCCTGGTCAGTGACAAGCTGACCATGAGTCAGCAGTGTGCCCCAGCAGCCAAAAGGGCCAGCTACCCTGGGGCACATCAGGCACAGCACTGCTATGCAAGGGAAGGGATCATCCCACTCTGTTCTACGCTGTGCGGCTTTGCCATGAGCACTGCATGCAATTTGGGCACCACAATATAAGAAGGACATCAAACAATGACAGAGTCTCCAAAGGAGGGCAACAAAGATGGTGGAGGGTCTGGAGGGCGAGACGTGAGGAGTTGCTGAGGTCCCCTTGTTTCTTTGGCCCAGAGAAGAGGAGGGTGAGGAGAGGCCTCATAGCAGCCCTGCAGCTCCCTCATGGCAGCCTACAGCCCCCTCACAGGGTGTGGAGGGGCAGTGCTGAGCTCTGCTCTCTGGGAACAGCAACAGAACCAGAGGGAATGGCACGGAGCTGTGTCAGGGGAGGGTCAGATGGAGATTTGGAAAAGATTCTGCACCAGAGGGTGGTCAGGAGCTAGAACAGGCTGCCCAGGGCAGTGGACATGGCCCCACACTGCTGGAATTTGAGAAGCATTTGGACAATGCTCACAGGCATATGGTTTAATTTTAGGTAGTCCTGTGTGGAAGCATGAGTTGGGCTTGATGATCTATGTGGGTTCCTTCCCACTCAGGATATTCTATGATTCTAGAATCTGATGAACATTTTGCCTGAAAATTCCTCAGATTCCCCATGACCCTGACACCCTCTGTCTGGTACCCAGTTCTGCTCTCCGCACTCACCAGGTGCAGCTTTGGGATCTCTCGTCTCCACCACAGCACTGAGATTGTGAGGTCCTCCATAATATAGCAGTAATGTCAAATCATCACTGAGCCAGGGTGGTGATTTCAATGAAATCTGAGGACAAGTGGGGCATGCAGAGGAAGAAGAATCATCAGTAGACTGCAGATCCTCCCTTTCTTTTCTCCTTTGGGAGGTGTTTCAGGACCATACCTCAGCAGATGTCTTATCTGGAGCTGTGTATTGCAGAGGGGTGCAGCTGCTGTTCACATCTATATGCGACACACCATGGGCTGACTGCAAACAGATTCTGAAGTGTAGGTTTTCTGGTATCTCCTCTTGAGAAAGGTGCCGGCCTGTAGCGACAGAGAGATGTGAGAAGCGGAAAGAGAAGAACCTAGGTCAGTAGACAGTGATTGTGGGGTGCTGAGAAGAAAATGGAAAAAATTGTGAGAGAAAGCCTACTAGAGGGAGAGTATAGATAGTCTTAACGAGGTAAGGAAAGTAAGTGTGGAGGTTATTGAAGAAGTCCCATCAAGGCAAAGAGAAGAACTGGGACAGACTAGGATCTGGAAGAATGCTTGAAAGGCTGACAGGGGGAGTCAGCATGCTGGGGGACGGGAGCAGGGCTCCATCATTACCGATGGTGGTCCAAACAATGAGACTGGTTTAGATTCTTCACTCTGAGGGTGGGTAGGTGCTGGAACAGGCTGCCCAGGGAAATTGTTTATTCCCCATCCCTGGAGGCATCCAAGACCAGGCTGGATGGAGCCCCGGGCAGCTTGATCTGGTGGGTGGCAACCCTGCCTGCCGCAGGTGGGTTGGAACTGGATGATCTTTGAGGTTCCTTCCAGCCCAAGCCATTCTATGATTCTAGGATTCTATGATCTTTTGGGAGGGAGGGGGGTGGGGAGGGAGATTAATGTGGAATCCGAGATATGTCTCACTATGGTGCTGATATGGGGAAATCTGTAAATTCACACTGTGGGCTGTGTGTAGGGATCTGTGAGGATCTCCTGCTGTGGGATACGTGGGGAGAATTGGGGGGCTCCTTCCCAGGAGATATGAGAGGGAATTTTTGGATTCTGTAACTGTGATGCGTGTGGTAACGGGGTCCTGCCCCAGAGGGATGCTGGGGAGAAGCATGCTCCTCCCAAATGGATAAAACTGTGGGATCACTCACTAAAGAGTTTTTGCTGGGGGAAGAGCTCGCGTGGCCAGCAAAACTTGGCAGCTCCATCAGGTTGTAGTGGAAGCTCCTGGACGTAGCACAGACTGATGACCACCTCGCAGCTGGGAGGCAGAGTCCCCAAGAAACAAGCAAACACGGGACCCCAAAGATCCCACTGCTCCTGCAAGTATCTCAAATTTTCCATGCCTGAAGTGGCTTTGTACAGCTGCTGGGCCTTCCACAAAGGGAGAAAAACATGTCACTGAGGTCTCAAATTGATTTAATTCTCTTATCTCCAACTTCAATTACACCCCACTTCCCCCTGACCCAAGAATCGGCGTACCTCCTCCTTGTCCCAGAGCATTGCTTCTATACGAGTGTCCCCCATAGTAGCATAGAAGGTGTGTACAATAGTGTCAGAGTCCACAGGAAAGATGAACATGATCTCCTTCGAGATTTGCTGCGTATTGCAGAAAGACAACTCAGATACTACATCGGCCAGAAAGTCCTGGATGGTTACATTTACCGTCACAAATTTCAGCTCCATTTCAGGACAGGAAGAAAAGTACCATATTCCCCTTGAGAATAAACCTGAAGAAGACACAGCAGTTGTTAGACTCCCTGAATGCCTGTAGAGAATTAAAAGTTTGAAGTGTCTGCTTACAATGGTCAACAGTTGCATGTTCAAACTTGCCACAGAAATGCCAGTTGCGGAAGCTGACAAATAGCAATGACAGTTCTTCAGGGCAGCCTACGTTTGCCTTGGATCATAGTTCCTCGTCTCTCAATCCCCTTTCTGACCAATACACATGGCAGCTGTGCACTCAGATCACCTGGCTGCTAGAGATATCATCTTGGTTCAGATTGATCACGACTTTGTGAGGAGCCTGTCTGTACCCCAACATGCAGCATAATACAGCCCAGCAGCAGAGATTTATGCAAACAGCAGCAAGAGATTTCCAGCTCCTCAAACCTTCAGACCATGTCTTTGATGGTTCAGACCATCTTCTTTGAGACTAATGTTCCAGAGACAGTAACTGAAGCAGATACACTGCTCATTTTGCACTAGTGGAAAGGAAGGAGGGACCATACCAGAGGCATTTAGCATAGCATCAAAAGGCAGAGTCACAGTAAATTTTCATCATTCACCCACTTCTTGGTGGCTCCTCTGGAAAGCCCTCAGCACTATGGGTGAAATGAGTCAGGTAAAATTCTTTTGCTCTGTAACTCAGAGAAAGCAAAGGCTGGCTACAGACTTTGCCCCCGAGTTTCCAGAACACAATAAGATGTGCTTCCTTCTTGATCATCCAAGAAAATAGTTCCTGTCCACATTGCTCTCCCAGCAAAAATCTTCTCCACTGTTCATAGACACCACTCCCCTGACCTCAGCTCACCTCTGTACATACACTGCTTGCTCAGGATGCCACTTTTTCTCATCTTGACAGGTTGAAGACAGGTTCTGTGTGGGAAAGGGCATAAAGTTAGCTATGAGGACCTAATGAACAAAAGTGGGTCCCTCAAACTTTGCTTCCTCCAATATACATGGCCAAGATGGCTCTTTGCTTCCTCACATAACATCTGAAGATCCTCTTTGCCCCTCTCTCAACAGCCTGGTAGAAGATTAGGAGACAGGGATGGGAACTGTTGGTGTCAAAAATATCTGTTGGTTCAAGGGTGTAGTGGTGCTTACTTCAC
>WBMW01004507.1:0-12033 GCA_013396635.1 Penelope pileata | reverse complement strand
TTGCTGTGACTCCATCATAGAAGGCCACCAGGTTTGTCAGGCACGATTTGCCCTTGGTGAAGCCATGTTGGTTGCCGCCAATCACCTCCTCTCGATTTTCCATGTGCCTTAGTAGAGCCTTCAGGAGGATCTGCTCCATGACCTTGCCAGGCACAGAGGTGAGACTGACCGGCCTGTAGTTTCCAGGATCTTCTTTTTTCCCCTTCTTGAAAATGGGGGTTATGTTCCCCCTTTTCCAGTCAGCGGGAACTTCACCAGACTGCCATGACCTTTCAAATATGATGGCTAGTGGCTTGGCAACCTCATCCCCCAGTTCCTTCAGGACCCGTGGATGAATCTCATCAGGCCCCATGGACTTGTATACCTTCAGGTTCTTCAGGTGGTCTCGAACCTGATCTTCACTTACAGTGGATCAGTGATCACGACTTTGTGAGGAGCCTGTCTGTACCCCAACATGCAGCATAATACAGCCCAGCAGCAGAGATTTATGCAAACAGCAGCAAGAGATTTCCAGCTCCTCAAACCTTCAGACCATGTCTTTGATGGTTCAGACCATCTTCTTTGAGACTAATGTTCCAGAGACAGTAACTGAAGCAGATACACTGCTCATTTTGCACTAGTGGAAAGGAAGGAGGGACCATACCAGAGGCATTTAGCATAGCATCAAAAGGCAGAGTCACAGTAAATTTTCATCATTCACCCACTTCTTGGTGGCTCCTCTGGAAAGCCCTCAGCACTATGGGTGAAATGAGTCAGGTAAAATTCTTTTGCTCTGTAACTCAGAGAAAGCAAAGGCTGGCTACAGACTTTGCCCCCGAGTTTCCAGAACACAATAAGATGTGCTTCCTTCTTGATCATCCAAGAAAATAGTTCCTGTCCACATTGCTCTCCCAGCAAAAATCTTCTCCACTGTTCATAGACACCACTCCCCTGACCTCAGCTCACCTCTGTACATACACTGCTTGCTCAGGATGCCACTTTTTCTCATCTTGACAGGTTGAAGACAGGTTCTGTGTGGGAAAGGGCATAAAGTTAGCTATGAGGACCTAATGAACAAAAGTGGGTCCCTCAAACTTTGCTTCCTCCAATATACATGGCCAAGATGGCTCTTTGCTTCCTCACATAACATCTGAAGATCCTCTTTGCCCCTCTCTCAACAGCCTGGTAGAAGATTAGGAGACAGGGATGGGAACTGTTGGTGTCAAAAATATCTGTTGGTTCAAGGGTGTAGTGGTGCTTACTTCACAGTAGACCACAGGTAATGTGGCAGAAATGAAGGGTCACAGACTGAGACACAAGGCAGAGCATGAGTTTGGGCCTAAGCACTGATAATTGCACCTAGACAAAACCAGCACCAATGCTAGCAGAGGAATAAATGGACAGAGGGCTGGAGAGACAGAACAAATGATGTCTGGGGGGACGAGTGCACGTACGTGTACATGGATTTTTGTGAGAGAAGTGGCACAGCTGTGTGGTTGGAGAAGGCTGTATTTAGTGGCAACAGGAGTGGAAGGCAGAAAAATGTGAGCATATGGGAAGATGGGGAGGAGAATGGATGAATGAACTTGTAGTTGGATACATGGATGGCCATGCAAGGAAGTGGGAGGCAGACGAGTGTTGAAGGAGTTGATAAGCAAATGCAGTTACATGGAATGTGAGGGAGAGGAGGGTAAAAACTGCCAGGTTCATGACTGATAGGTCAAACCAGCACCTAAAGATAGGTATCTAGAAACACCTTGTCTTTGTACAGATCACTTATCTGAACTCACATTGTACTGAGCAGAGCCTTAGCTCAGTTATCAGAGCTTTAGACAGGAGTGCCATTTGCATCAAGGAGTCATAGCAGAGGTGAGTGGTCCTTGCAGAAAGGAGGAAATCCAATTTAGCTGCCTCTACAGGACAGCGCCTGTCTCCCATATGTCCTATGCTATGTGTGTTGGCATCGTGTGTCTATCTTGGAAATGACAGGAGATCTGAAATTATACTTGACACCCATGTTTCAAAAACCAAATCTCACCCCTAAATTTAAATAAGAGGAAAAGCATCTTCCTTATAGCATGGAAATATGATTCAGATCAAGATTTCTATGTAGATATTTACACAAAGATACATTCAGATTAACTTCTAAACCCTCACTATAAGCAATACACTAGCTAGTTAATTGAGCTTCAAAACTCCACTGATTTAACGAGCAAGATCTCCTACAGGAGAGGCAGACTGCAACATGGAGTCAGTAGAATGGGGAATAGTGAGCAGGTGAGCTGCCAGGTGTTTTGCAATAGGTCACAGAGTGGGAGAGAATGGGGCAGGTGGGTGAATGGGGAGGGCAAGAGATCTGAGGGAGATATGATGAGGAAGGGAGGGAGAGATGGAGTTCACTGCTGTAGTGATCCTGACAGGAGGATCACTGCACATCAAGGAGTTAGTGGGTGATCCACAGAACAGTTAACCTGAGGCGGCACAGGCCTTTGCCTTGTTGCATATCCAGCTTGACCTTCAGGATTTCCCTGGGCTGCACAGATCCCTTGGCTGCAAGATAACCTTGCTGTTACGTGGCTGAAACTGTAACATGCTCATGGCACGCTGATCAGGTACCCCTTCCATGCTGCGCAGCCCAGGGTTCCCAGCACTGCTGGGGACATGAGATTATCTACGTTATGTCCAAAATACAGCTAGACAAAAACATAATGCAATGGGTGAACAATTGGCTGCCAGATTGAGCTCAAACTGTTGTAGTAAATGGGGTTACATAAGATTGGTGGTGATTTGCTAGGGGGGTTCCACAGGGTCATTTAGAGACAGCTCTCTTTAATGTTTTCATTGATGACCAAAAATGCAGGACTTGAAGATACACTAAGTTCATTGACAACACTAAACTGGGAAGCCTTGCAGAGAGATCATGAAAAATAAAGGGCTGTGCAATCACCAACTGAAGTTCAACAAGAGCAAGTGCTGGATTCTTGTTGCACCCAGGATCATGCAGCCATTGTTATATGTACAGACTGTGGGACAAGAGGCCAGAGAGTAGCTCCATGGAAAGCGATCTGGGGGTTCTTGTTGATAGCAGTGTGCCCCAGCAGCCAAAAGGGCCAACCCAAAAGGCCCAGCACTGCTGGGTGAAGGGAGGGATTGTCCCGCTCTGCTCTGCACTATGTGGCCTCACCCCGAGCACTGTGTGCAGTTTTGGGAACTGCAAGATAAGAAGGACATAAAACTACTAGAAAGTGTCCAAAGGAGGGCAACAAGGATGGTAAAGGGTCTGGACCAGAAGGCATGTGAAGGGCAGGTGAAGTCATGTGTTTTGTTTGTCCTGGAGAAGAAGAAGCTGAGTTCCTGGCCTCCTGCACTCAGCTGTGAGGGCAGCTGCAAGGGATTTGACCAGAGGACTTTGTGGGTGAGGTGGAAAAGGGAGGAGGAAGTGCCTGATTGTCCCAGCCCAGCTACAGTGTTATCTCAGAAAACAGAGGTAAGGAAATTTTTCTCTGTTTTGTTGATACCAGGGTGCTTGAAGTGTCCATGGAAATTTTTGGAGCTGAAACAATGGCCCCACCTGAACTTCAGGTGCAGCAGTGCCTGGAGGGCGGGGTTGGGGAGTGGGGCACCCAGTGTACAGGCTGCTTGTTGGACATGATCTGGGGATGAGAAATGGAGACCAGGGCTGGTGGATAAGTGCAGCAACAGCATTTCTGTCCAACCCCCAGAGGTAAAGAAAAGGGAACAAGGGAAGCACGGAGCCCCAGGGCATTGGTCCTGCTGCCTCTCCCTGGTGGAAGGGGATGAGGCGTCCCCCGCTCTGCCAATGTGACCAGGCAAAGGGTGACCCCTCTGCATCATGGCTCGCAGCAGAGGTTGGGTGGGACAGGTGTAGGGGGGCCGTGTATCACTCATATGCCCAGTTCCTAACGTGAGAGAGCCAACACGAGTTAAAGGTTACGGCTCTGTCAGGCACCAGGGCAGAGGTAGGCCTAAGGCACGGAAATCTGCCCCATTGTCCCAAGAGTAAACCAGTGAATGTTAACACAAGTGGGGCCGGGGAGAGGAGGAAAAGACCTCACACAGGTGTTCTGAGCTCACAGCTAGGAGGATTGTGATGCATGACCATGTTCCCTTCCAGGCATGATGGTAAAGCACCTGAAAAGCTCAGAAGAGCCTGTCAGCTCCTGATTGTGCTCAGGGATACAATTCCTGAGGAATGGCTCTTAGAAACTTTCCTTTTTCTTCACTGGACAAAATGTGGCTCCTTTAACTCAGCCCAGCAGTAACAGCAGCATGGTACTGTGTGCTGCCTGAAAAAGAGCTGCTCTGTGAAGGGGCCCCTTTTGTTAACATATGGAGAACTGAAAGAACTCCATACAAATCAATGAGAGATTTTCATTTAGGTTTGGGGTCTGCGCACTGCAGAAGTACAGAGTGAGAAAAGTAAAAGAAAAGAAGAAAGGAAGGAGAATGATGAGGCCCTAACCTGCCGCCAGAGATTGCTTACCACTAAAAGTAAGGACAGGTATAGGTCTCGCCACCATCTTACTTATGTAAGAAAGTGAAACTTTCTCTCATAATCACAGTTTTTGTCACTGGTGCTCTTGGAGAATTCTGTCTTTAGTAATCCCTCCTGGCTGCTGGTTTCTTTAAACTGTACATGGATAAACCTCTCATTGCTGGGGGACTCCTTTGTCAGATGAATTCCTGGAAAGACCGTCACTATTTGACAGTAAAACTGAGAGTTGCTAGGTTAACAATGGACTGACAAGGCATGTGATTCCTTGTTCATAGTAGAAATATTGTTCCATCAACAATCAATTTTACAGAACCCAGTAATAAAATAGGTATGCCTGTGCACCCATGGCTCTGCATGATTCTGAATTTATGAATATCATGATATCTTTGTGCGTGTCTCATTCCCAATTTAGTCCCAATTGGACCTTAATCTGTACACTGTTTGTCCTCAATTGTGGAGGTCCCAGATGTGTAGACATCATTAGAACTAATATCCAGAAACCAGCTCCATTTCTGCATTCCCTCTGAAAGTACATTGTTTCTTAGTCACATGCAGAAGCCCCACAATCAATAAGAGATGGACAGGCAGACTCATTGCCCAGAGCAGCATAAATGAACAGGCACACTGACAGTCCCACGCCTCTAGGCCTGGCAGGATAGCACAACAAAGACAGACAGACACACAGAAGCCTCCAGGCCTTTATCAGAGTATGGCAAGCACAGAGAAATCAATGCACACATGGAAACAGAACAGGGCTGGAAGGATGGATGCAGACACACACACTCACCACAGAACAGCAGCCTGCAGCAGGAGCAACAAGCAGACAGACACAGGAATGGTTCTGGAATTGAATCCTCTCAGCTGTAGCACAAAGAAAGGGACACAGACACACTCCAAAGAGGAGGAAGAGGAGAAGGAGGAGGAGGGCTGATCTCTGCAGGAAGTAGCAGCGAGAAATGGGAGCTGCCTGTCGCAGTGCCTGGGTGGCTGCCTAGAAAGGAACACAGCCAAGTGTGCACTCAGGGATATAGGGCTGGGAACCAGGGATGATGTCAGCCCTTTTCTGCTGAGACAGGCTGGCGGACTAGAGATGCTGATGGCCCTGCCCCCTTAGTTGGGTGGGAGGTGCTGGGTGTAGGGATGCTCCAGGTCTTTGAGCTGCTCTGGGAGGTCAGTGGAGCCATGAGGAAAGCAGGGCTGTGGGGAACCTGCATGAGTAGTGCTTTTCAGGCCTAGATGTGGGAAGGAGGCCAGGATGGGCACTAAAAGAGACCATCTCATGGGTTGCTCCCTGAGCTGGTGATGCCACCTGTGAAAGGCCTCTTGTGTGTGTCTGGGGTGATCAGGGAGCAGCAAACTGCAGCAGCACTGCACAGACTTGGGGGATGGAGGGCAGGCACTGCCCAGTGCAGCTTACCCTACCGTGGGGGTACTGGACAGGGAAGCAACCTCTCACTGGGAGTGCAAGTGGCAGTGAGCAGGGAGCGTCTCCAAACAGCCAGCCCCATTCCTGCAGCTGCAGTGCTACCACACAAGCACTTCAGACAAGTTCATCAGCTGGCCTTCCTGACCCCCTCCTCTGTCTTCTTGTTTGCAAGTGTGCCTCATTGGCTCCGATAGGAGACAGTAAGGAGGCAGTTTTGGACCAGTGAGGAAACCTTGGAAGGAGAGATGGGCATCTTCAGTCTTTCTTGTAGACATTGCTGAGCTTGCTCAGAGGCATACTCCTGATGAGAAGTGAACACCAAAGCTCCAGTCCTGGAAATGGCTCTGTTAAGAGTGACTTCTCAAAGCCTGTACCTGAAGGTGGGGTCCTATTTTTCTGAGGGCCACCTAGATCTCTTTGTTCCCCAGTGCTAGGACTATTTTTGTTGAGAGCTGGAGTCACCAAAGTACAATAGGTAGAGGAGTAGCTGCAGGCTAGCTTGATATCCATGGGCATAACTGGGATAACGTACGTTATCAAATCCTGATATACTTCTGGAAAAGTGACATTTTCTTGTCCTTATCTTGTGGCATTTCAGTAAGTTAGGTTTCACCAGTTTTCTTTTCAGGAATTTTCTTCTCCAAAGCTGGTTATTAAAAACTGTGCCTTGTAAAATCCTCAGAATTCTTTTGATGCATCACTGAAATATCTGCTGAGAGCATGGTGGCCTGCTTTGATGTATAAACAGCATTCAGTCCTTGAACAAATGAATTCAATCCTGAGCTTCCTACTGAGCTGAACTGCCTTTTAGCATTGATCAGGAAAACCCATTATAGAGAGATAATATGAGCAGGGAGACAGAATGGACATGGCACTGAATATGTTTCCATTAGAGTCCCAGCAGTCCCTGTATTTTAAAATATTCTTTCACACTGCCCTGCCAAATCTGTAGCACACACATGCCTAAAAACAAACAAAAACAGAACACAAACCCAAAAGTACCTCACATCTAGTACCTCACAAGTCTATGTCTTTATTTTAGTCTCTTTAAAATGGATACTTTATTCAAGAGAAAGCAGCTTTCTTTTTCAGCATCACTAGTGGCTCAAAAAAGTCCTTGACAATATGCTAGGCACAGCCCTCTACAGGGACTGTAAGCTCTTCTCTGCACATTACACCTGGTGGCCTGAAAACTCCTCCTGATGTCTTCCAGAAGGACAGGAAAGATAAAACCTATATTTTTGCTAATTAACTAAGGGATTTATAACAGAGAGTTGCTTTGTGCTCTGACTCAAAATGAAGATATAGGCTTTATGTACAGTTCTAAAAAGAACTGTTACCATCATAGAACCATCATAGAAACATAAGGTTGGAAAGAACCTAAGAGATCACCTAGTCCAGCTGTCCTCCTATCACCATTGCTACCCATTAAGCTACCAAACCATATCCCATAGCACCTCATCCAGACATTTCCTGAACACCGCCAGGGACGGTGACTGCCCCACCTCCTTGGGCAGGCTGTGCCAGTGCCTGACCACTGTTTTGGAGAAGAAGTTTTTCCTTATATCTAACCTGAATCTCCCCTGGCGCGACTTGTGGCCATTTCCTCGAGTCCTATCATTAGTTACCTGGGAGAAGAGGCCGACCCCCTCCTCACCACAACCTGCCTTCGGGAAGCTGTAGAGTGCGATGAGGTCTCCCCCGAGCTTCCTCTTCTCCAGTCTGAACAATCCCAGCTCCATCAGCCGCTCCTCATAAGCCTTGTTATAGAGAGTGATGACTGACATACAGGTGGCCAGCAGGGTTGCAAAGCATATTTTACCATATTTTCATCATATTTTAGTCCAGCACTCCGTAGAGATGAGCATGATCCCCCTGTGCACCATTTTGCTAAGGTCCTCTGTAGGCCCAATACAGTGATCCTGTCACTCATTATTATTAGACAGAATGACGTGCTTTTCATTTCAGGATGCATGAAATGAGAAGGCAGTGGTGCAGATTATAAAGGTAGGCTTTGTTTAGAATGACACTGAGGCTGTGTATCACATGCAAGTGGAGTCTACAGTGGATGGTGTGGGGATGTTAGGGTTTGCAAGGCCTGCTGGTGTAGAGCTGAAATTCTCAGGAACTTACGCAGAGAAGAGGGAGACAAGCTTTATTTCATACATAAAGCATTGTGGGAGAATTTGTAGTGAACTGTTGTCATTCATACTGAGTTCAATTTCATGTGGAATTAGATATTTTGTTCCAAAGGATAGATTGATACTGAGCTCACAGCCATATAATCATATAATCATAGAATAATAGAATGGCTTGGTTTGGAAGGGACCTCAAGAATCAACAAATTCCAACCCCCCTGCTGCCATGGGAGGGTTTATGCTTGCAGACCCAAACAGAGATTTGCCTCCATCCACGCTTTTCCTTGCCTCAAGCTTAACAAGTTATTTCCCCAAACTTATGGGGTACTGACTGCCTTGAATCTTGTGCTTTTACCTTTGAAAAAACCTGTCTCTGTGAAGGCAAAGTGGAGTTTCACCATTCCTTCTTTTTGGCCCCCATGTCAGTTTTTAACTGGTATATTTCATCCTGTAGCCTGGCCTTGAGGCTGAGCAGATCATCCACCTGCTCACACCTCAAACAGCTGTTCTCACTGCTGCCCCATGATGCTAGTGAAAGGCTCGTGCATTCTGTGCAGCCAGAGGTCTGGACAGCTACATGCTTACCTCCAAATTCAGTCAAGGTTTCAGCATCCCTTCTGACAGGGCCAGGCTCCAAAAAATAACTCCAAGTCATACCCAAACCCCATGTCTGAGAGTTCTGTGCGAACACTTCCTGAACTCCAGCAGGTTTGCTGTCATGACCACTGCCCCGGGGAGCCTTTTCCAGTGCCCAACCAACTTCTCAGTGAAGAAACTTTTCCTGACACCCAGCCTAACACTCCCTTGATGCAGCTCCATACCGTTCCCTCAGATTCTGTCACCATAAGCAGAGAGCAGAGATCATAGAATCACAGAATCATAGAATGGCTTGAGTTGGAAAGGACCCCAAGCATCATCAAGTTCCAGCCCCCCTGCCACAGGAAGGGCCACCAACCTTCAGATCTGATACTAGATCAGGCTGCCCAGGACCCCATCAGGACCCCACCTAGAGGTTCAGGGATGTGAGGTTCAGGAATGTGAGAAATACGAGAACCCTGGCTGCCAGTGAAGACCGAGGCAAAGACTTGTTTAGTGCCTCGGCCTTCTCCATATCTGTTGTAGCCAGTTCTCCTTTCTCATTTACCAAAGGAGGTACGCTCTCTTTGGCCTGTGTTTTCTGGCCAATGTACCTATAGAATCCCTCCTTGTTGTTTTTAACATCCCTCGCCAAGCTCACTTCCATCTGCACCTTGGCTTTCTTAATCCCGTGTCTGCAAGTCCGGACAGCATCCCTATATTCTTCCCAGGTGGCTTACCCTTGTTTCTGCAGCCTGTACCTGCCCTTCTTTTCCCTCTGTTTGACCAGCAGGTCCTTGCCAAGCCGTGCTGGTTTTCTGCCTTCTCTGCCTGCTTTCTTATTCAGAGGGACAGAGAGCTCTTGTGCTCTCAGAAAAGCATCCTTAAAGAGCACCCAGCTTTCCTCCACTCCTTTGTCATGCTCTACAGAAACTTAGATTACAATGAAATGATAGCAAAGCATGCAACTAAGCTTTTTACTGTGCTGATGCATCTCTATATCCTCCCCTGGATTCATTTGTCTATATCTTTCCTGTATTGGTGCCTCAAAACTGGACTACAGTTCATGATGTGGTCTAATGAGTACTGAGCCTTCTGTCTACTGGTGATGCTCTTCCTAAGGCATCTGAGGTTGCTGTTAGCTTACTTTGACTCCATTGCATGTCAGATTCCACCTAGCAGACTTCTGTCCTGTTAAGTGAGCCCCGGCTTTTCTCTACTTTTTCAAAATAAATCAATGTCTTCATATGCCAGAAACATGGAAAGAAGAAAATATGATGTGTGAGTAAGACAGTGAGTGAGTTACGAAGGGAGCAGCAGATGGTGTGTAGATCCATATGTNTATTTCTCTACTTCTCTCTCCCGTCCCATTTGGGGAGGGGGGAGGGTGAGTGAATAACTGTGTGGAACTTAGCTATCTGCTGAGTCAAAGCACTACACAGGATAATGAGAGTGGGAGAGCCCTCAGGAAAAATGAAATAACAGAAAAGTGGGCTTTTTGCAAGTGCCTATGAACAATCAGAAGTAGCCACGGCTCTGCAAGTGAGTGCATGACTGTGACACTACTGGAATAAGAGAGTTCCTATTTGCCTGATTTTGTGCTGCAGGGGAAGGGGTTGCCTTTTACATGAAGGTGCAGCTATTTCATAGAAACGTGTTGTGTTTTAATCACAGTAACAGCTGAGCCCCACAAAGCTGGTTGCTCACTCCCTCTCTGTGGGATGGGGAAGAGAATCACAACGGTAAGAATGAGAAAACTGTGTGTTCAGACAAAGATAGTTGTCTTAGTTTCTAACTGAAACTTTCTGTCTTAGTGTATGCTACAAAGCTGTGTTTTGGTTCTAGAAGAAAAAGCTGATAACACCTGGCAGTGTTGAACAGAGCCAAGGACATTTTCATTCTCAGTTCCTTGTGTCTCTGCCAGTGAAGGGGCTGGGAGGGGCACAGGGAGCTGGGAGGGGACAAGAACGGGGCAGCTGACCCAAACTGACCAAAGGGATATTCCATACCACATAACATCATGTAATATAAGGAAGGGATGTGAGCTGGGAGCAGCCATTTGCTTGGGGATTGGCTGAGCCTGGGTCATGGTCGGTGAGTGATTGCTTTGTACAATTACTTGTTTTGTATATAATTATCGTTACTGTTATTTTATTATATTTTCCTTTTCTGTTAGTAAATAGTTTTATCTCAACCCATGAGTTCTACTTTTTTTTTCTCGATTATTTCCTCCATCCCAGCTGGGAGGGGGGGGGGATGAGTGAAAGGCTGTGTGGCGCTTTCAGCCCTGCCAGCTCAAACCACAACAGCTTTAATGGGACTCAACATGGAGCTCGGAGGGTTGAGATAAAAACACATCTGACCAGACCATGATGAAATTGTTATAAGCAGGATAGTAGCTTAACAGCTGCTGGTCACAATGCCGATCCTCTCATTTTTGAAGTTGTTTTATCTGTTTTCAAGGTCGTTTTATTTAACTTCAGCCGTGCTGTTTGTCACCTCTCAAGGCTGGCCCAGGATTCTTCATGGTGTTGCCAGTTTGTATATAGCATGCGCCCATGTCGTTCCTGCTATTGATTTGATGTGGCTCTTGTACTTAACAGTGCCATCGTTTTCCGAATTTAGGAACCTTACAGCAGACACCCTTAACAAGGATATCCTCTACTCCGGACAAGCTAAAATAATTTTTGAAAATTTTGAACGTACTTGGGATATTCAAACTGCCGTGATGTTATTGGTGTGTNTACTTAACAGTGCCATCGTTTTCCGAATTTAGGAACCTTACAGCAGACACCCTTAACAAGGATATCCTCTACTCCGGACAAGCTAAAATAATTTTTGAAAATTTTGAACGTACTTGGGATATTCAAACTGCCGTGATGTTATTGGTGTGTGTTCTGCATGTGTTTCCAGTTTTAGTTGTGGTTAAGAAATTATTGAAAGATAGCTCACAGAGATTTATCCTGAGTCAGGATGGGTGTAGGTGGCAAGGTGCATGGGAGGATCTGGGCAGGTACCTATCACAAATATCACCTCTGATAGGTCTAGAACTCACTCCAGAACAAGTGCGTGATCCTAGAAAGCTGACAGGATGCTTTAAAAAGATCTGTCCTGATGCTGGCAATGCCACACAGTTACAGCTGGCTGCACTGTACTGGGGCCTGGCCTGTGCCTATCAGACCCTCCTCAAAACTATTCAGCACTGTTGAGAGGAAGGAAGTGCCTCTAGATCTGGCCCAACCTCTGCAGCTGCGCCAGTATCTGTTGCCCCTATAAGCAAGACATCGAAAAAACAGATACGAAGTTCAAATCATGTAGTAAGGGATGAAGAGGAAGCAGGGCCATCACATGCAGAAGAGGAGGAACTCATAAAGAAGACAGAAACCATCCAACCCCTA
>WBMW01004506.1:404065-458146 GCA_013396635.1 Penelope pileata | reverse complement strand
CCCCGCGCTGCCCGGGGAAATGGCCCCGCGCCTCTGTTCGGCGGGGTCGGCACGTGGGGTGCCCGGGCTTCTGTATGCGTGTGCCTTCCGCACAGAACCATCATTCCTGCTGTACAGTGAGACGTGAGGGACCTCTCCAGCCGTATCCTGCTAGCAGGCTCCCAATGTGATGGAAAAAGGTGAAGGAAATCCCTCACTCCACACAGGAGCTGAGGCAGTCGAGGCATGACCACCATCGGGCAGGCCCTGTGCCCACGGAGCATCGTCCTGGTGTCCCCATGAGCAATGGTGGTTCCTCTTCTGCCTCTGGACCCATTGCCCAGGCAGCATTGGTCCCCTCAGCTTTGGTCCCCTCAGCTTTGGTCCCCTCAGCTTTGGTCCCTTCAGGCAGCTTTGGTTCCCTCACGCCTCTCTCTGCCCTTTGGAGAGCTGATGTGACAGCGTCCAAGGCTGGTTTTTGTCATGCTTTCAGCCATTTCTATAATCTTCTCCTGTTAGCAACGGTGCAAAGCCAACCAAACTGCTGTGGTTCCTTAATTCTGAACATTTTTAACGTTAATATTCAATATACAACATTCTAGTAGCGTGTTGAAATGTGTAGCACAAATACTCAGTCCATGAGATTCTGAAGTCACACTGAAGTTTCCCTGATCTTGACATTAACCATGTTAATGGTCTTTCTCAGGTTGTAACTAAATCAAGATGAACGTTTTGGTTATGGCCTCAGGTATAGGAAAATGCGTTCTCAGATTTAGGTTAAATAAGCTTAAGCATTCACCGACCAACTGAGATTTCAATCCAAATATTGCAATACTACTTAGCACTTCAAATCACACCCGTTGAACGATGGCTGTTTAACAGATTGAGCATGCTTAACATAATTTATACTGAATAATATTAAACTGTACAACTTCATACAGCAGGGTACCAGGGCACGCGTGTGTCTGCCTTAACATTCCTGTTATAACAACCACTTTATACATTCTTAGGAACAATTACATCCATTTTAAACCCAATCCCTAATAAAATTTAACACGCTGCTCTGTGCTTAAAATTTTAAATAGACCAGGGGAATTCCTCTTCTCCGTTTAATTCAAATCAGAGGCATAATAACCTTTTTGTAGGTTTGTTAATCCTTGTTCTTCAGAGATAATAAAAAGAGAAATTGAGGTAGCCAGTCTAAAACCTTGGAAACACTACCAAAAAAAAGTGCTAATTTACACTTACTGTGTTTCTTTCCAATGAAGTTCAATGGTACAGGTGATGGCGGAGCCCAGCAGGCTGGACAACACGTAACTCAAACGCTGTGCTTGCTCCAGGATCTTCACCTTAAGATTTATTCACGCTGTCCTTGAAGTGTATGATCTCTTGCAGTCCTATTAAATGAAGTGTTTGTATGTCTCACAGGTACTTCTAAGTAAATAGCATCTCTGTACAATTCACAAAGGTCCACAGCAAGTATTTTTTTGGTTGATGAGTTCCATCCTATCTCCATTTACCCATTCAATTACAGTTTTATGATGATGATTCCATTCTGGAATATGTAAATCCTAAATAACAATTTCAGAGGTAAGCAGACATTAGCTTTATTTACTTCCAAACTGTGCAGCTTGTGTTTCAAAACTCAGAGAAGGGTTCTTGCCTCTCCTCATTTCCTGTTATTTCTCACTTAAGAATAAATCAGAATTGGAGTCAGTGCAAACTCCAAGCTAATTACTGGAAAAGAGAGAATGCTGATTTACTTTTCTAGGAGTTCTAGTTTTCTCAGTCATATCAAATAAAACCTGCAAACAGAATAAACTGTTAGAGGTACATTTTGCCAGCCTCCAGCTCTATTTTCCAGTTTATTCTACAGCGTGTAACTCAAGCATGTGAGCAACTCCACCGAAATGAATCTTCCTCTCCCTGAGTTAAGATATACATAAACTATTGGCAGATTTAGGGCTTGTTTTTTGGCTTGCTTCTTTTTAGTTTGTGAAAGAGCTCTTAATTCTGATTTCCCCAGTATCATCTCCTGTATTTCCACACTTTTTATGTTTATTTTGTTTAGAACGATGAACGCAGTAGCAAATACATACATATTTTTTATCGACCTATCTCCTCCTTAAATATAAACTGAAAAAATGATTTTTATTTTGGAATGTATCTTTATATATATGGATAAGAACAGTCGAAATGAGTGCTTTGTAGCGTTTACTAAGGAAGATGTAGCTTGTAGGATTTTTTTTTTTTTTAAAGAGAATTAGTGCCAGTTAAAAAATGCTTTCTTTCAGGTCAGATTGTGGAAGTTACATTTGCTCCTTTTCCTGATGCCTGAAACGAATTATCGCTGGGTTGAGATCTGTGAGCTGGCTCTCCCAAACAGAAGATGTCAGCAGGAAATCTGGCTCCTCTGTCTTTTGTTACCTCATCCCATTCCAGACCCATCAGGTATTCATCTGAGCAGCTTTCTGGAAAGCTGTGTGTGCTGGGTGTGTGTTATCCACAGCAGCTTTTCTGTGGCTCCCCAGGAACTAACTCCTTTAGACAACATGGCCTTAGGCTGGCAGAAAACCATGGCGTACTGGGGAGTTTGCTTCTGTATCCCTTTAAAATAAACCCATCTCCTTGACAAAAAAGCACCCTGCTCCTACAGGAGAAAGATACCAATTTTTCCTGGGGGCAAAGGCTGTTGATGACATTTCTGAACTTCTGTTAATTGTGCACTGGTAACAGTCATCCGCGTAGTGAGTTCTACCAAGGAAAGCATTAACTTTCATTCAGCTGCCCTTCCTGAATGGCAGCTAAGCATATACTTAAGTAATTCCAGAGCTGATACATACCAGTTATCATGACATTAAAGCAATATAAGGCAATATAACGTATATCTTGTGGTTTGAGTTTTTTAAGAGCCCTAGTTGTCCTTCCAGTATTACTGCCAGTGAGGGATAAAACAGCGTGAGTTGGAAGTTACCCTTGGCCTTTGGTTTGTGTAGGATATTCCTAAAATCTGGAGCTGTGAGCTGAATTATTTTTGTTGATTAACAAAGCAAGGCTTTCCTTTTTTTCCTTTTTTTCC
Source organism: Penelope pileata (assembly GCA_013396635.1). Taxonomy (NCBI): domain Eukaryota; kingdom Metazoa; phylum Chordata; class Aves; order Galliformes; family Cracidae; genus Penelope; species Penelope pileata. The sequence continues at coordinate 455,088 of WBMW01004506.1, read as the reverse complement.
CCCCGTTTGCTGAAAACACATTGATTGTGGAAGCAATCCAGTTAAATACTTCGTGTTTTGAGAGACTCGCTGGCCTTGGAAGTCTCTTTCCATTGCTGTGCTTTGAGAATCTGTCACTGATCTGAGGAGAAGGGGACAGAGAAAGAATTACAGATCTACAAATGTGTCTGCTGCTTGAATTGTAAGCGACAGCCCGGGATTGACTGCGGGATGTTCGGCGTCTTTGGTTTGACGGGGCGGAACGGTCCTGTGGCCACGCGGACGTCACGGTTGTCACTTACCCCACAGTCCACAGCCACGTTGATGGCGTGGTTATAAATGGAGACAGACCGTGTGCAACACACAGCCTCTTGCTGCTAGAGCTGCAGGACAAGTTGTAGCTGCTGCAGTGGTGTTAATGTTTGTGTCCTCTGCGTGGAAGCCCGTGGGCTGTGTCCTGGAGCTCCTCACCCAGGGAGGAACGGCCGTGTTCACACACGCTGTTATTAACAGCTGGGTTCAGCCTGCCTCCGTCAGGGTCTCACTGTGAAGATTCTCACGTGAAATCCTCACAGCACTGAGGAGTTTGTGTCTTAGGATTCACCATCAGTTGCTCCTGTGGCAGGGAAGAGGGCAGGGAAGAGATTCTCTGTTCTGCAGCACGAGGCAGCTGCCAAAGTGCTTCCCAAGGGCAGAGCTGACCCTTCAGAGCTCGTACAGGGGGCAGAGCTTGGACTGCAGGTGAGCATTTGGGGAGCCAGGAGCTTGTGAGCATGCCTGTGTCTAAGCCTGTCCTGAGTAGTACAACTACATGTATTGATGTAAATGGTGAAGTACTGTTCTCTGCGGGTGCTCAGGGTACTGCACTGCTGTTAATTAAGCTGTCTTAGCCTGATGTCCAGGTTTTCTGACATGGGTTTTGATCTGATCTTTCAGAATTCTCAAACTGCTTTTTTTTACTTCGTATGTGCAAGTACATTTAAAAAGGATTTTCATAATTTGTGTCCAGCTCCTCTAATAAGGTTGGACAGATTCTCACAGTTTCTGTTGCTAATATGATTCCGGGCAAATAGAGCAGAAGGTTCAGGAGAACAAAGAAATGATCTAATTTTAGTAATGGTGCAGACTGAGTCTGTCATTTTCCTCCCTCTTTTATCCTCCTACCCTTTTTGAATGTCAGAGCCTCTCCCAGCATCACCTCTTTTCAGTTTGAATCGAATTCTTGTTCTTTGTCAAGGAATGGGCATGATGGGTTTTTAGACATTCCTGGGAGCAGAAGCTGAAGCATTTGAGAGGCTGATCAGTGAGATCCCGACTTGTCACAGGTAATTCACTGAGAGTGAACTGCTTCCAGTGGAGCTGCTTTTGGAAGCTAGAAAGCCACGAATCTGAAATGTCACTTAATAGATATGTCGTGTGTATGTTACCCATTTCGAATCTTAAATCAAAATCTGAGCCTAAGGAGTGCCCTGCAGGGTGAGGATGATAAGAGAACTAATTTGGTTTCTGAAAGACAAAGAGGGTTGCACTTAGTGTTGTAGGTCACACTTCTATCTGGTGAAGTTCTGTGGCCTGTGCATAATTTGAGGATTGCTACTGAAGTCTTAACATTAAAAGTGTTCTTTCAGAGACAAGAGGAATAGCAACTTGTTCTAAATTAAATATCTGCTTACCAACTTTGCTAGATTTGGATCCTGGGGCATCGTTCCGGTGAACTACAGTTCTGCTTCTTTCATAAAACCTTTGTTCTTGTGCTCCTGCTTTGGATGTGAGCAATAAACAGGCTGCATTTGCCATTTGGATGATGGCAATTACAGATAACTGATGTGCAGAGCCGTACGTGAAAGCAAAGAGTAAAGAGCAGCGTGGTCTGAAGTGAAAATTGCTCAAGCGGTGACAAAACGCCGAGGACGTCCTTTCTCGTGCGTTAATTTATTGAGTGTACAGCAAAACCACCAGGAAGATTAGAAATAAATTATAGCTCAACATTCAGAGACATAATATATTCCAAGATGAAATATAAAGCCAGCGTAGAAGTTAATTTTGTTCCTGAACAGGTCTATCTAAATAATTAAATCAGCCTTAATTTAAAATGGGCATTTTTTTTTTCGAAATACGTAATTCCTGAGCATCTAGCTCTAGTTTGTTTCATTTTGTTTCATTTCATGTCATCTATATAGAAGGGGGCTGGTGAGCATTGCAATTAAATCTGTAAAACCTAAACCATACTCATGCTAACATAGCTTTCCCTGATGTAACAAACCATACTGTTAGCCCTAAAATTGGGCTTTGTGATACAATCCGTGTACTTTAGAATGGCATTTTCAAATGCAAAAGCTCAATAAATAATTAGGCAGACCTCCTGCCCTAGCTTGTGTGTCTGATTGAAAAACGAAGCTGAGTGATTTTGAGACTGAAGGAGTACTGCTTCTGAATTTTCTGTATTTAGGAATTATATTTACATTGTTTTTTTTTTCTGGAATCGTTAACCCTGGATAAAATGAGAGCTTAAATGTATTCCATGAACATGAAATACCCCATGTCTTCACCAGGCAGCTCATTTAGCCAGGAGATGAAAGGGAAGGACCTGTCCTTCCTTATTTCTCTCCCATTTTTGCTTTCCAAGCACAAGGAGGTTGGATGCTTTCATGGAGAGGCTCAGCAAAGCGCTCTGTGCAAGCTGGGGCAGCCAGCTGTGCCGTGCAGCTCTCACCAGGGTGCTAATATTGTGCCTAATGATGTCCGTGCTCTTGAGGCACATTGAGAAATCCCACAGATAGACCTGAAATTCTGCAACGATAATGTTTACGTTGGCAGGACTTTGAGCAGAAACTCACTTTGGCTCCAGCTGGGGGCTGTGATTCTAGTAACTAAGCCAGCACTTGCAGTGGCAACAGTTTGTTGATACAGCTTGTCACTCTTCCTGTTGCAGAACACATCAATAGCCTGGAAAAAAAAGATGGCTGTGCAGCCAGAGTCACAGAACCCCAGAGTCTCAGAACCCCAGAGTCACAGAACCCCAGAATCACAGAATCACAGAAGTGCTGGGTTTGGAAGGGACCCTTGGAGGCGGTGTAGTCCAAGCCCTGCCCAAAGCAGGGTCAGCCAGAGCAAGTTGCTCAGGGCTGTGTTGAGCTAGGCTTGAGTATCTGCATGGATGGAGACTGCACAACCTGTCTGGGCAACCTGTTACAGTGTTTGTTTGTTTGTTTTCTTGTGTTTAGAGTTTCCTGTATTTCAAAGTGTCCATTGCCTCTCCACTCACTGAGCACCACTGAGAAGAGTCTGCCTCCGTCTTTGTACTCCTTGCATCTGCTGTTGATGCACATTGGTAAGATTCTCCTGAGCTTCTCCGGGCTCAGCAGTCCCAGCTCTGTCAGCCTCTCCTCCTACAAGAGATGCTCCAAACCCTTACCCATCATCACAGCCCTTTGCGGGACTCATCGCAGTATGTCCAGGCCCCCTTTTGAGTTTGTGCAGAAAAAGGAACAGCAGGTATTTAATTCTCCATTTAATTCTCTATGCTGAGTCCTAAAGTTTTGTATTTGTAGAATTTATGTTTTAACGTCAGGAATCCTGCCCAGAAATATGTATAAATCAAAGCCTCTTGGTGACGAATGAATCACTTATTTTCTTTCTATTTATCCAGCTGAAATTCATAGTTTCCTCTGTGTACTGTGCTTTTTCTGCAAGGTTCTTTCCAAGAAGGCCTCACCCACTCTGTCCTCAGTTCACCTGTGGTGAGGAAACCGAGTATCCATGTTCTTTCCTGAGTGTATAAAATGCAGGGAAGTGCTGGCTATGCAATGTCGCAGCCTGGAATCTCCATCACATTGCCAAATGTCCTGAATATCTCTGGTTTTGTCCTTGCCTTTATCATTTTACTCATTATGTTGGGGGTAAAGTCTCCTCACGGAGCAAACTGATGGGGCTGTCAATCTCTACCTTTGCATTCATGTTGGATAGGCATCGATGCCCAGCATGGATTTACTTCCAACTGTGAAGCTTTCTTATCTGGGCCCTTCCTTGGATCCACACTTTCCAGTCTGTAATGGAAGGCTCAGACAGTGCACTGAGGACTTTGGGAGTGTAATCCTGGTTTCTGGGGATTCAGTAGTGGAAATGCCTTTGTGCTGGAGGCAGCCTGCATTTAGAGGTCAGGAGTACCCAGGCGTGTTCCTTCATCTGCACTCAGAAATTTAAGTTCATTCAAAAACCTCTGGTCTCCTTTCCTTGTTCAAACTCAGTATTTTTTAACAGTTACATGGAGTTTATTTACTTTTAAAATATGAAGTCCTCAGCCCTGCTCCTTGCCATGACCCCATGCCTCGCTGGCGTTGCCTTGCTGCCAGCAGTGCCCTGGGCCTCCCCACTGGGAAGCATTGATTAGAAGGGAGGGAGGGAGGATGGGCTTGTGTTGAAGTGACTGGGTTGAGATGCTTCCAAGAATGACAAATAGTCTTCTTTGAACAAACGTAGTTTCATCTGACCTTTAGTAAATCTTCTGTTTTCCTTCTGCAAATTAGGTACTGTCAGGATAAATTTGTTGGATACAGGTGGGAGGAGGGAAAACATAATTATTGCAAAAAAACCAAATCAATAAATGTTGCTTCACAGACACAGCTCATTCATTGCAAGCAGGTCGGGGTTGTTACAGAAAACATAGCACAGTCACACTAGCGATGGGCTTCAGCTTGTTGAGTAAGTCCTGTTGGTGTTGAAGACGTCTGTCCCCTTTTAATGTTTCCATTTGGAAGGCAGGTGGCTCACAAACAGCACTCCTTTCCTTCCCAGGCTGGCACGCTGACCCGGTGTCAGGCAGCAGAACCGGGGATCCAGGTCCTCCCGTGGCTGAAGGAAGCGCCCAGGAACGGGGCCGCGGGATTAAGGAGGAAGCGGAGGTTTTAATGAAGCAGACTCCATTCTTTGGAGGGGTGAAGGGAGGTAAGGGAAGCTCCTGTTGCTTATGTGATTATTGCTAATTACTGTAATTGAACATCCTCATGACAGGAATATTTGAGGCCTGAGGTAAAGCTTGTTTGCTTCCGTTCCTTTTTTTCAACTGTCTCGTGGTGCCCTCTCGAGGTAGGAGAGCAGCTCGTTTCATTCACTATTTCACAGCAGCTCGAATGCAAACTGGAAGCACAGCCCTTGGTGAAGAAGCTGAGAAATCAGTTTGCTTTGAAAAAAAAATTGCCATAACTCCTCATGAAGCTGGTGGGTTTTGGGTCCTGTTTAAAAGCACACACTGATCCCTTTGCCTCCAGCCTTTCCACAAGATCCAACATGAGGAAGGACACACAAAGCACTGGGGATGCTCCTTCGCAGTGCCCTGAGGCCACAAAGGTGCATTTCCCCTGAGTGTGAGCACAGATCACTGCAAGGTTCAATTGAAGGCTGCCTGTTTCCATGGAGGAAGGGACGCGTTTCCCACTGTGTGCTCATTTCCCTTGAAGTCTAGCCCAAAATACATCAGGATGTGTTTGGGTAACAAGGGGATTAGGAAACCTCAGCGTATCGGGAAGGCCAACATCTGGGCTCACGTTAAATGGAGGGCACCTTGCTCGTGGGGAAAGTCCACGCATGGGGTGCCTGTCCCTCCTGGCTGGGGGAAGCCAAGCGGTGGGCTGCGATCACGGTTCTGTGAAGGACTGCGAGCTGCAGGCTTCCTGTTGATAGTGATTGTCAGATGTTCGGGTTGGAAACCTCTCTTGCCACGTGACAGCAGATTCTCCTTCCAAAAGGCCATTCCAAAATTCCACTGCCAATGCCAATGATCCTCTAGAGCCATCAAATGAATTACATTTGTTTTGTACGGGGATGGGGTTGAAGCTGAGTGTTTGAGGCAAGGACACCCTGTTTGACAGGTGAGTACACTACGGGTGCACACTGATTTACCAGTAGACTCCCTTAATAATATGTAACCTCCCTGTGCAGCCTCTGCTGTCACCTTTTCACAGGATCCTTCTGAGTCACTCTAGACTACTCCCATCGGATCCCATGCAGAGCTGGGACAGGGCTGCCAGCAGCTCAGACGCCGTTTCTTTGTTTCAGCCATACCCTTCAGGCCCCACAAGCACAGAGGGCTTGGGGTGGCCTTGCCTTCAGAACCAGGAGGCAGCGGGGGCTGTGGCAGCCCGAGGAGGTGGCTCACAGACCACAAGGCCCACCAGTGAGGTGGGGTGATGAATGCTGCTCTGCTTGGTTGCCTTAGCAAGCAGTGTGACATCTTTTCTTCCTCTTGATGACAAGACAGCGGTGGGTTTCAGAGGCACCTGAGGAGCAAGATCTTCTGAAGGGTTTTTTGCTCTGATTTTCCTCTGCATGAAGTACAGCCCCACTACTCTGTCCCACCTTTTATGCACAGCTTGGTTTTGGAGTTTGGAAGGCTTTTCACGCATTGATTTTGTGCCTATATTGGATACATTTTGAAAATACTCTTTTTTAAAAAAATTTCTGTTTCTCATGGATAACTTTTGTTGGGGACAGCTGGAAATAAACATAAACAAATGCTGAGCATCACGCTGAACCTGATGGCATACATCCCCTGCACAGAGCTGTACATTGACTCGAAGCTCCTGTTGTGTTGAGAAGGAGGACTCTTGGGCCCAACGAGGGGTAAGATGTTAATAAAACCTTTGTTCCCTCTTACAATAGGGACCAGCTAAGTGTGGTTTGGGGTTTCTGCCAAGTTAACCCTGACTTAGTCCCATTGTCACCCTTTATCATCTTATTAAGGGCAAAGTATGAAAAATAGTTAATACTTTTCATTTCAAATGCTCTATTTAAAGTGAAAGTGTTCATTTTAAGAACACCCTTTATTCCCTTTCCCCAGTGCTACACTGAGTGCTTTAAAGAAAATTCACGTATTGTGTGGCATGAATTTTCTTTTTGTAGAGGGAAAAAAAAAGTTAGCTTATGTGGTCTGAAACTGCCACTGTCGTTAATATTGTTGGAGTCCTGTTTTCTTTAAGATGAAAGTGCAGGTGTTGTGAGCCCCCCTGGACACATGCTAACCTGGCTTACTTGATTGTTCCCTTGCCTGTTGTCTGTTAGTCTCTTGCCCTCTTGTTAGCTCCTTAGGGCAGGATGCATGTACAGCACAGTCAGAGCCACGTGCAGACACCGTTATGATAATTTGAAAAATAATAACAAAAAGTTGTGAAAAATAAGACAGTGTGCATTTCAACAAGTTAACCTATTTCTTCAGTGAAGAAAGGTAAAATAAAGACAGCTGCTGTCTACAGTCCTGCCTTTCACTTGCAACTATGCTGCTGCAAATCAGAGCCTACTCAATACATGGCCTTGGAAACCCTCTGGATGAGCACTAGGCTGTATAAGGCATTATTTTCAATGTATATCTCCACTAGAAGCCAACAGTGGTATGACAGCTTGTGGTATCATCTTGGCAACTAGGGAAAAAAAGGAAGGAGAGAGGTGCAGCAGTAACCTGGGTACTCTCTGGTTGGGTCTTGAGCACTGGGTCCACAGAGGTCCAGTGGTGCCGTGTATAAAAGCAGCCTGGTGTCATGACCATGCGAAGGATCCAGCCCTCGGATCCTCCCCTGCTCTCCTCTGTGCCACCCACTCGTCTAAGGAAAGGTGCCATCTTCATTCTGGGAGGATTCGCTAATCAAAATACACTTTTGGTGATTTCAATTATAAATGTTTCTTCCCACTCTTAAAATGTTTCCACTTGTTTTCTTGGCAGGACCTTGAGAATGTCTCTTGAGAGTTCCTTTCACGTAGATGTGCACAGAATGAATAGTCTATCTCCAGCTCCTGCTGACTTCCATGAATAATTTGTTGTAAAAAGCTAAATTGGACTTCTGCTGGCTTGGGTAGCGTAGGAGGACCCGTTTCTAATACTCCAGCCACAGACCAAAGCAGCCTTTCTACTTGGAGAGGCCAAAGCAGCCTCTCTGGCCTCCACTTATCTGCAGCCATGTTGGAAATTTCTTCTACTTCCCTTCCTTCTGGGCTCCCCAGAAAACCAAGAGCTTCCAACTGGCAGAACTTCTGAATGAAAACTGTTTTCTTTAAACAAAGAAGATTCGATGGGACATGACTTTTAGTGTTTCTTGTTCACCTCCCCAGGTGTATGCCAGAAAACACTGCTCACTGCTGAAGGTGGGCAGCTGTTTGGTGGGGTGCATTCATACGCCCGGTCTCACCGAAGGCAAACAGAATTGCTTATCTGAGTAATGTCACGTGTGTCTGAATGATTGTGAGAGACTGAAAGGAGCTGGCAGTACAAATAATAGCACTCCTTCATCTCTCACCGAGCAGCGCCAACAAAATAATGAAGCCACGTGAATAAAGAACCGACATCATCATCAAGCTGCAAGCATTTCTGGAAAATTAGCACTTCTTCCATAACTGGAGCGGCTGCTGGGAAAATGGCACCAAATATTAACTGTCAGGTTAAGCACACCTTAATCAACGTGTGCTGAGTCCCACTGATGCGTCCTCAAAACTGTTACTTAAGTACTTGTTAAGGCCAATTAAATAAACAAAATTTTAAAGCCTAATAGCATAAACCACATAAATAACATAAAAGAGCCATAATGGCTGAATGGGTGAGTGTTTAGCCCTTCCTGATTTAAAACAGTGAAGGGAAAAACGCTGGAGCCCTTGAAGGTGATTTCGAAGACGAGGAAGTGACTGTGCTACACAAACAGCAATCAGAGACAATTAAGAGAACTGGGACAAGTGCCTCATTCTCTCCACAGACCGCACGGGAAATTGCACTTTACATTTCAGCCTCGTCGCATTTAAAATAAGGCCTCCAGCTATGTCATTTTTCAAGTCCAACTCAAATCAAAAGATATTGCTTAAAGTCTTCCTATTACTCCAGAAGTGAAAGGAATGATTGTCTATGCTGATGAGCCTAGAAGATTGTCTTGGAAAGAATTTGACAGTTTTCTCTCCCAGTCCCATTATAATGTTATTACGGCCCCTGAAGAAGACTGACAGAGCCTGAATGCCACAGTAAGTGCTGGGGTAGTGTAGGGTGGCTGCAGATTTTGTGTTGTTTCCCTGCGTGCTACGCTTTTGCTTTTGTTTTCTTTTAAAGCTTAATCTGATGAAGAATCTTAGATTTGTAGTAACAAATCAACAGAAGATAAAGGCAAGCTACGAATAGCCCATAAAAACTTGAAAGAATGTGAATAGGGAGTTTTGGAAATAATGTAATTAGACATAGATACCTGTCTAATTATAACCCTAACCCTACTTGTTTTTAAAGGTGTTTAACTAGAAATCTAACTGACCAGCTTTGCCATGGTGCAAACCAGAGTCATCTAGGATGTAAAGGATCACCAAGTCCAACCATCGGCCTGACCTACCGTGTCCCATCGCTAAACCCCGTCTGTTAGTGCCACATCCGTGTCTCTTAAATGCCTCCAGGGACGGGGACACCACCACCTCCTCGTGCAGCCTGTTCCAGTGCTTGACCACCAGCTCCGTGAAGAAATTCTTCTTAATGTCTCTTCATGTCCTTGCATCCTGTCACTTGCCACCTGAGAAATGACACCAGCATCCTCCTCGCTGCAGCCTCCTTTCAGGTAGTTGCAGAGAGCGACAAGGCCTCCCCTCAGCCTCCTCTTCTCCAGACTGAGCAGCCCCAGCCCTGTTTTCTTGTCTCTTCACCAGCTCAGAGGCTTCCAAACAAGCAGTTGGTGCTACATCAGACATGTGCATTTTATCACTGAAATTCACATTAGTGCTTCTCAAACTGGATCCTCTAATTTTTTCTCCTCTTGGGGAGAGACACTTCTTCATCTGAGTTATCTTCTGTGATTACAAACATCCCAGTATGCTGAGTAACAGTTTCCTTTATGGCTTGCATTGATTTCCACAAAATAAATCCCTTCTCCTTGCTGGCTTGGATTTTTTTTTTTTTTTTAGTTCACCTTGTAGATTTCCTATAATCTCATCTTCATTCAGAAGATTCTAATTTTACATGACAATGTCTTTTGGATTTGGAAACCTCAACAACTGCAGAACATAAGTATTATTAATACTTCCTTCTTTTAAAGGATTTTTTTTTTAAATGAAGAAGACTCTGTGTTTAATTAAAATGATAGTTAATGCCAAATATGAGTAATAGCTAATAAAAAAAGTTAATGTATTTAAGATTTCTTCACTCAGATGCAATCAACTGCATAGACCAGGTGGTCTTAGAGAACAGGAACCTGAATCAGTTATTTTCAGATGAAAGATGCAACTTTTACTTTTCACTACATAACAACTGACTGGAAAAGAAATCAGGCTTGCAGTGACAACCTGGTGCTTGCTCTCCTCCATCCAAGGAAGAACCTACCTCAGTCTCTGAAAAAATAGGAATGCCTCGTTGATTTGTGAGGGCTCCAGAGCAAATATGCTCCTTGAAACTAAGGAGAGTTTGGGAAGGAAGGGGGTTGCTTCTGAAGCAACAATTGCAGAAAATGAACCCAACAACGTCTTTCCCAGTGGAGTGTCAGAAAGCAAGTCCTTCTCAATCATCATTTGTGTGTGGAACTTCAGAAAAGAAAGAGAGGTGCTGGAAAGCCACATGCCCTGCTCTTAGAAGCGTATCACAACTCCAAGACTCACAATGGAGTTTCTGGCAGCACCTTCATTCACCTCAGTGGGATTTCCTTGCAGCATTCAGCTAATGATGGCAAAGCTGGCTCCTAACCTGTTGCTTTAAAACAACTTTAGCAAAAATACACTGAAGGGCAAATGCTGCTCACAGTAAAATCAATGGGAATTTTGTGACTTAATCTATATGTGATATGATCATAAAACTTCACTTACGTTTTCATGTACCTCAAATACATAACTACTAACCTAAGGAATACATCGAGGTACATGAAGTTGATGTATATAAAAAAAAAAAATGTGATGCTTATTATTTTATATTCGCCAGTAAATCTGTGGTTCTGCATTAATCTGTCGTTTTCTGAAAGCTGAAAGGCCAACGGGAGCAAAACACCAACCCGAGGTCTCTCTAGCAAGAGAAGCAATGCTGTCACTGGAGAGGGACTTGTACCAGACGAAGCGACACTTGCAGTTACCGGGACTGCCAGTCCAAATCCACGCTGCTGTGGCACCCAGGATGAGGACTGGGCCAACTCAGCAGCTGGCAGGTGCCGTGCAGACAGATGGACAGACTGGGGAGCAAGGCAGGGACCGTGCAGCAGCATCCAGTGTGGGTTCTGAAGGCAGCACTCCCAGCTGGGAGCTGCCAACAGCTGGCCAGCCTGAATTTTTAAAAAACAATTTCTGTTTTAGGAAACGTTGCTGTTTGGTTCTGGATGATGTACCGTACCCAACAAAACAGGGAGAGGAAGGGGTGTTGTTAATTAACGTCGTTAGAGTTGGCTTGAGCGGTACAAAAAGAAGGAAATGAAGAGTGGGCATTCCCTGTGAGCCCTGGAGAGAGTGAGAATGAAGAGCAGGAATGGATTTCCCCTTTGCTTTTCAGTGTTAGTGCAAAACAGATCCTCTACACAGCAGACAGAGCAGCAGGAGTGCCAGAGCTTCTCATTAAGAGATAGGGAGGACAAATCTCACCGCGGATTCAGCAGCTGGAATTTGTCAGAAACTCACACCTCAATGTTTTTCTCCAAAGAGGATCATGGTTGGGTAGGGGCACTGTGAAACAGCTCCTTTCCTGGCACAGGGGTGGTGTTTACGGCACAGGATACGCTTGGACTCCTGCCTCATTGCGAGCTGGAAAACTGAAACTCAGAGGTGAAAACCTGGGGCAAATGTATTTTAATAGAGATTCTCTGAATTTAAATATTTAAATATTTAGCTTTAATCAGTTTCTCTCTTGACACACTGAAATTCAGACAGTAAATCATTCAACCCTGTATGAAAGTGGGGCTGCTGTACAGGAACTGGAAGGGTTTGTCCTCGCGCTCAGCAGCATTCCTTTGACTCAGAGTGTTTCATCCCTTCTGATTGCAAAATGGATGGCGTCTTCCCAGGCACATACTTTATCCTGACCACTACGCTCTCTCTTCTAACAGTCAGCCTAATCTGCATGTCAAACACTGCTTCTAACCCATTCCCTGTAATTAATGCCTGATTTCTTTGACTGTGTTGCCCCATGTATTTTGCCAATGTTGATGCATATTAGGCAGGACTAGAGCCATCCCATACTGCTCTTGTTTGTGCTTGAACTTGCTCATTTTATATTTAACCTGGGAATAACAGACATAAAAAGTCAAATAAAACCAGGAGGAAAACAAAAAGAAAAAGAGAGATAATGCATTCAATGCACTCAGAATCACGTCCAGTCACAAACTGGATTAGATCAGAACAGGATGCGTGAAGGGACTGATAAAAGGCCCAAACTTCTCACTTTTGGAGTTGGTTTAGATTTGCTAAATCAGAGAACTGTCACCAGCTGAGAGCACTGATTTGTCGCTGGGCCCATCTCTTCGGGCAGCAGAAGAAATGGCACTAGCAGACAGCCCTGCTTTTGACCCTTGCCGAAGGAAGCAGTGTCATTACTGATGTGCAACTCCTGTTCTCACACAGGAGCACCATCAGGTTAACATGGGATCTGAGTGTGGCCGTGCACGTGCCAATTTCAGAACAACACACCAGCAGTGTATTTCGTTAGCGAAGAAAAATTTTAAGGCAATAACCTGTAATGAATATTAGCGTGTTACAGATTTATTTACTAATTTAATGTTCAGAGAGAGAAAATACCTTTCTGTTACTGCACTTGCCTAAGAGCTTTGTTCTTCTCTCAGAGGCCACCGATACTTGTGAATGTGGTGCTGGGGTGGGCATGCAGCTGCACTTTATGGGCTTCCACAGATTATGCTTACAAGCTTAATACCAATTATATGCCTACAGCACATGAAATAAAACGATTACATGGAAAGAACATAAAGGGCATGAGGCTGCCAGCCAAACAATGGCTTTATACTTTAAGGTGAAACCCTCATCTGAGGGCTCCAACAGCATCTCTGAGTACCTGAACCAGGAATGCTTCTGGTGCCATCCTAGGACAAGACTTCGGTACGCTCCCTCCATCTCCTGTTGCCTCCACCATCCCCACATCAAGGTGACATGCACAGTCACCATCTAGGAATGGTGACATTACTGCGTTCAGAAGTGTCTGATTTGGAACTGATTTGGAACATCACAGGAGCAGGGCTGTGGCTGTCAGTGCCGACATTATCTAACTGTTGGCCCCGTCTTGGCTGGCAAAGATCAAAAGCGGACCATTGTGCACCACGGCAGAGAGAACGAAAACATCACCGTGACCCCAGCTCTAAGCCAGCAATGTTACAAAGGGGTGAATCTGGATTTAAGTTGCCTTGTTAAGGTCACTGATTCTCTCTAAAGAAACAAAACACAGATGCAATAATTAAAAGAATTAACACCGGACCTTGTTTGTGCTGCAAACCAAGATTCCTGTTAAGTGGAAATTTGCCATATGCTCTCCAACACCAGACACAAAGAAAAGCCATTTTTCTAACTTAAAGCTCAGTTTTGCTGTGGGATTGGAGTGCCCAATGCCCTTAATGTTTGTACTGGGGACTGTATGTCAAGGTTACATGGAAGGAGGTTTTGGAAATCCTTTCTCTCTCAGGCTGCTGAGCGTTTATTTTGAGGAGAAAGTAACAGAAATAATATAATAAAACGCTGGAGGTGCCAGGGGCTTAGTAAAGAAGATCGAGGGGTTTGTATGTCTTTTTTTTTCTTTTTTTTAAATGGTCCAATTACGTACCACATAGCAGCAACTGGGCTAACAGCAGCCATGGGGTGGAACAGCTCGTAATCCGGTTGCGGGTCTAGCTCCGCGAGCCAGACTCCAAGTAGATGAGTTTTAAATCTCCTTAGAATTAAGAAGGGTTTGGCAACCAAATTAATTGTTTTGGAGAAATCCTCCTTTATGGATTGTGAAGGGGATAAAAAGGGAAAAAACATGTCACCCGTAGTGGTTAGTCAGATGTTCTTTTGGAGTTACACCGATTTCCTCTCTAATTCCTCTCCTTGTTGACATTCCCGTTAAAAGAATAATGAGGACTACGTTCGTTGCCTTAGTGCTACTCATCCCTGTGTACATGACGAAATCTTTGCATTAAGCTACCCAAATGGATGGAGTCATCCTGTAAGGCATTAAAAACAACTGCACTCAACTGTAAGCAGGCATGAAAGCAAAGCAGAACTGAGAGGCTGCGACACGAGTGGCAAGAACTGCCGGCGCGCCGTGCAGGAGTTTGTTCCAAAGGGGTGGTTGGGCCCAGACAGCTGGGAGCACGCATCAGCCTGGTGTAGCAGCACTGAATTATTTTAGCCTTTGGATTTTTAATATTTATGCACTTACCCTTTTACCGGCGATGCTTTGGAACAATCTATTATATGTATTATTAATACCGTGTTTAAATAATGGGAGGCAATTAAACAGTCGCCGTGTAACGGTTTCCCGGGTGTATTTCCTTTGTATGCCTTTTGTAGGTAATGTATTTTCACGGAGGCCGTGTTACTTAATTAGCCGATGCTTTTAAGGTATTGCAGTAAAAATAGATGTGCAAACCCCGAGGTGTTATTATTTCACAGGTGGCATAAAAGGAGCTTCATGAAGGAGGCTGGTACTAATAGTCCTTTAATAGAGAAAGCCAGGGGATGGTTCTTCCCATGAAAAATTAAACAGTGAAATATGCCAATTCTGACTTGATTTCTCTCCTGCTAAACTACCCCACAATCATTTGCTCCGGCTTTAAGCCCTGCCATTCTAGTGCGCTCCAGCCCCTGGTACAGAATTGCAGCTTGCTTTTCACCTATCTGCTAACAGTTTAACATAGATGTCCGGGTGCAGCCCATTGTTCCAATTGTATATAGTTTAAAAAGCTCTGCAGTATTTTACTCTTTCCATTATGTCTCGGCTTCCCCGAGCGCTCTGCTCGCTGCATTTTGCTCGTACTGGCTCTGTTTTCTAAACCCATTTGTGCCTTTTTGCCTGTACACACTTGTTCATTGGGGAGCTTAAATTGACTTCTCTCCATTCTGTTTCCTTAACTAAAAACGCACCATTAAGGTTGATTGAAGTCTTTTGAAAACACTTCATAAAAAATGGAAGGCCATAAAAAATTAGGCTGCCAGTGTTTGCAAATACCCGTTTTCAGCCAAACAGATGGAAAGGAATAAGAACTGAAACTTAAAAATGCTACTGATATATGTTTGTTTGCTAGTTAATTTTATGGGAATAGCAATAGCACGTGTAAAACATTTTGAATAAAGCATTGATGCATTAACAAAATACACTGTGCAGTAGGTTTTTGTCACAGAAAGCCTTTTTCCTAAAGACCTAACGCACAGTTTCGAAGAGAGAAAATGGCAGAATTAATTTTTACAGAATATTTTCTATTCTCTGGTACTGCTCTGCAGAGAACGCTCAAAACTATTTCTAAGAATAACATTTAAGCCGCGGAATAACGTGTTTAGCAGGAATAGGAGTTCTTAAGAACTTGCTTTGTAAATGGGAGAAAATGAAAGGCTAACTGGATCAGCAAAACTTCGGGTCTCCTTTCAGCACCAACTATCTGAGCAGTGCTTGAGGATATCGAGCGTGTTCTGCATTCTGCCTTGTACACTTAATGAACACGGCAGCCTCCTCTCACGAGTCACCCAGCAGGAATAAGGCCCTCCAAGCAGCCTGCTGAATTGTCAGGGCAGCTTATGGACATATGGAAACACATCTCACTTCAAGAGGGAAACATCAAGAGGGATTTGCACAAAGTGAAAAGCAGAAGAACTGCTTTCGAGTCAGAAGTGCTTACGTGGGAAATGGCAGCTTGCGTGGCGGAGCAGCTGAGATGGCTCCCCCAGCAAACAACACCAGCAGCCAGCTGCCGCCAGGCTCTCCCAATACTGCTGCTTGTCACTGAAAAATGCACACTTTGGAAATGTACAGAGATGGAAAACAATAATTATTCAATTTAAATCTAGTCCTTTTTAGGCAAGCGACAAACATGCTTTATTCACGAGATAGATTGCCTCTGTGGCTTTTTCTCTTTTCAGAGATATATCCACTCTGACAGTCATCTCGCTAAGTGGAGACATCTAAAACGCAGAAGACTTTCAGAATACGACTTATCGTACAGAACGGTAGCAAGAAAATCCGCGTACTGTAAGTTTTACAGCTTTAATAGATTTTTTTTCCAACAAAAAAAGCCTTAATATGGGGAAAAAAAAATCCTCTAATCCCAAGATCAAGCTCAGGTTTGAATTCAAGATAAAAAAACTTGTAAATGAAAGCTGTTTGCAGACTGTGCCTTTAATAGTACAATCCATTTAAGGATTTGGTTCCTTTTTATTTTATAAAAGCCACAGAAGCAGCCCAGCAGACCTCAGCTGCAGTGGTGTTTTCTGGCGTACGTGAACACAAGTTGTAGCATCCTGTATCACTTCCTTCAAGAATTCTCCTGCTAATGGAGGAAAAGAGCAGCGAGATCAACAAGAAAAGTAGCTAAGTACAAGGAGGTCATTCAGAAGCTATGAGTTCTGTAGCCGAGGTACAAGAAAACCCTGTCAGCTTCCATCCCATTAAGCAAGCTATGAGCTATGTGTTAGACTCGCTGGGATTACCAGCAAACCCCTACCAAGATGTGTGCTAGCTTTCGCTCACATCCTCTATCAATTATTCAGTTCCTTTTATGCAAATAATGTTTCACAGAAGCAATGGAGATCTATAATGGGAAGAAGAGCAACATCCATTTAGAAGAATTAAATGGTAAATGAAAAGCATGACGCTTTGCAGACAAAAGCTATCGAAATGGCGCGGTACCAGCGCGTCTTAACTGTCGGCATGCGCACACAGATGGGGAGACTCAAAGTTTTATTTGCTTTTTTGATGATCAGCTTTATGCAAAATTAAAAAAGAAGGCAATAGACAAAGACTCCTGCATTCACAGCTCTGCCCAGGGGACTGTTGCAGAGCGAGGCCTCTGCTGCAGATCTGTGTTCTTCAGGCTCTAAGCTTTCATTTTGTGTTTTACAGGGAATGTTTGCAAGAAGCCTGGATGCAAATGGTGTTTCTATGAAGGAGCCTTCACTGTTCTTTAGACTCAAGAGTCAGAAAAAGACTAAGGGCCACTCCTGCATCCTTTTGTCAGCAAAAACATCCCATTGATTTCAATGCAAGTATGGGATCAAAACTACTCTGCTGCAGCACCGCTGCAGTTCCTTGGGCCAAATGCACGGAACGTGCTTGCAGAAGCAATCCATTCCCATCACTGGAAGTAAGCTTGCTGAATGACACTCAGCAAAGACGCTTCTTTCTGTACAGGATTCTTCCCACAGAAGAGATTGACAACTAAATGCAGACAATCCTGGGCACATCCAGCCAAAGAACTGAGCGTGTCACTACTGAGAGCCTTTAAAACCTTGTCTGGGGTTTTACTCACAAGGTTTATCCCTTTTCTTGTCAGCAACCTAATGACAGCCTTCCTGCTGAGCTGTCTGTGGGCCGTTTGACCGCGTACCTCTGGGTCTGCTCTGGCAAGTTTGGGGGCGGTGACAGCCCACCAAAACCTCCCCCCAGCAAAGCCTGTGGTGGAGCTGCTTGTCAGGAACCTAACGGGTCAGTGGGGGTGAGGAGGATAATCCCATGCACTCCAACATCGTTTAGGGAACCTCATAATTAACCTTGAGTTTTACACCAGAAACCCAGTCCTAATAAGGTTTAAAGGTGCAGATGCACAGATATCGGGCTGCAACCTCGAGGCTTTTATCTCCTGCTGCATCCGCTTTGCCACCCTGTGCCATTACTACTGCTCTTTGCATGCAAAGGAGCAAGGATCAAAAGCAAACAAAATGTTATTAAACGTTTCAACTTAATTGTGGGTGACAACAAATAAACATTAAATATATCTCACTGCTTCAGTCTGTGTTTCCCTGGAACGCACCGTGCTGTTCTGACTCCGGTGTTGTAGCAGCGTCTCCGACTTGCAGAGATCTCTTCTAAAAGCTGTGTAACACCACTGCCCTGTATATTTATGGGGCTTCTGCATTTAACTCTCTCTAAATACACTGTGACTCAAAAAGGAATATTTTTTTAGGTAAACCTGGATCCTGCAAGCATGTTTAAATGGAGTGCAGTTAGCCTCAAAACCAGAATTATGCTTCCATTATAAAATGCTGCACTTAAAAACGCTCCGGCAATGGGCAGAAGTAGAATTTTAAATCCCTGAAAGATACTGCAATTTAAAAGAATATTATGCACATAGATAAGTTCAGAGAATTAAAAAGAAGCAGAGCTAGAGGGAGTACATATGTATTTCTGATTTTGTGTTCACCCTGTTGTGCTTTTACAGCCTGCAGAGAGAAAAGCTGCTCACCCCTAACAGGCTGCCACAGCAATGCTGTGCATCGTGGATGCAGGTGGCAGGCCAAAGGAGATTTCTGCTCAGGCTTACACAAGGGCTTTTCTATGTGGTTCAAATTTGCAGGGAAAACATGAGAGCAAAAAGCTGCACTGAGCAGTCTCTGCAGAGAACTGTAGGAGCTCTTTCTCATCCCTGTCCTCTCTTATTTCTCTCTCATTTAAGGCCAATTGAGAAGTCTTGCCTTAAAATCCATTTGTTTCCGATGTGAGGCTGAGACCGACCTTGTGCAGAGATCAGCAGCACGAGGCCACGAAGTACAGGACCAGGAGCAGCGCAATACTTTGTCTTCCTCAACGTAGCACTTCTACAAGCAGTTCACTCTGGAGGGGCCATCTGTCTTGTGTTGTCCCTCTAGCTCCATTAGCTGCACACGCTTCTCTCTCCCTCAGGCTCACCTTATGGTATGAAATGCTCTCCCTGACAGCACACAGTTCCTTCTTCAGTTCCTTCTAACTCTCCTGCAGCAAACAAACCCTGGCTGCTAGCGAGTAACAGCCAGGCTTTGCCTTTCAGACGCAATGTGATGCAAACTGTTTGTACAGAAAATAAACCAGTCACTCTCAGACCCATTTCTCAAGAAGTCAGGGCCCCAAATTAATCAGAAAACAAGAATCTGACCCAACAGCTGCGCTGCTCTCACAGGCCCCTGCTGAGTTCTGCAACACTACAAATAGATTTCCTTTGCCTTGTAAAATGCAAGAATAGGACCTACAGCTTTGATTTGCTCTGGTGCAAATCTGCTGTAATCCAGATGAAGCGAGAGGAGAGTCTGTTACCCTGCGTCCTGCAGGCTGCACAGCAGCCCTGGTCTGGGAATGAGCAGTGCAACAAAGACACCTGGTGGCTGTCCTGCAAACCACACACCAGACAAAGAGAATTTACCAGCCAGAAAGGGGATCCCACTGCAACAGCAATGCCTGTGGGCTGATAACAGCCGTCACACTGCCTGCCGCACACATTTAAGCATAATAACTGCTCTTTGAAATCACCTGGGATAAGCAAACAAAAAGGGATGAGTATATTCACCTAATCTGAAAAACTAAAACATACAGTTAATAGAAATGTGATCTTTGTTTCCAAATTAAGCATAGAAACTCAAATCATAAAACTAGAAAAAACACAACTTCAGTAGTCATTTAACTTGATATGTGAAGCAAATGCTATGAAAAAATCGTCGGGTCTGGAAGTACTGCTAGCAGAGAGAGTACTCCAAGGTCTTACAAGCACTTTTAGATCAGAGTAGCATGGTAAATTACCAACATTTACTTTTAAAAGAGTTAGAATTTCATTGGAAATCAGCAGATACGTAGCATATTTATAATTTTGTCATGTATGCCAGTGCAACCTTATGTTTTAAAAAATAATGTGATTTTTTTTTTTAAGATGCAATATTAAGTCTGTAACTTACACTGAGATGTAGTTCCATTGCTGTTCCTTGCATCTGTGCACACACAGAGACAGATATATAGAGATATATATATATGTGTGTTAGGCAGGCTCTATAGATGCAATAAATGTGCTACAAACAACTTTTGGGATTATCTAAAACCATATTTCTGAACAGCAAAACAAAATCTTGCACAGATACCTGCATTAATTTACCAGCATAAAACCTTGATTTGAGACTTTTTTTTTTTTTTAGCTCCTCACCTTTTCAAGAAAAGCCATTATAATGTAATCCATGATACTCTTCCAGTTTAGTAAAAACTGAACAGCAATTAGGATCATGAAGCTCTGGGAAGAGAACACTACTGTGTAGTGAAGATGGAGAGTACCATGTTAGTACCCTAACATGACGCTCAGTCTTGTCACGCGCTCCCATGACAACAGCTTTATTTTCCTTCTCAATGGATGAAGCCAGAACTTTGCTGAAGTAGCTCGGAGAACTACCACTAAATACAGATCTAAAATTCTGCCACGCACATCAGTGCCTTCCTCTGCTTTACAAGTATTTTTAAACCTTTTTTTGTGTGTTATGAAGAAATTATTCATAAAAATATCAAATACTCAATTCCTTTAGGATCAGATCTGTAAATGTAACTCTACCAGCCCTGCAAAGCCTAGATACCTTGCTACTGAAAGTCAGTTATCGTTCCCCATATGAGCAGGTGATTTAGAAATGACAAGCAAAGAAATATGCCCTTAGGAGCAGCAGGGTGTTGCTGTGCTGCTAAGATCCAACCTGTTGATTTCTCTGGATACGGAGACAACTTTTAACCCTGTTCCAGTGGTGATGACATAAAAACAGTACTGACCTGGTGCTAGGGAGCACGTGTCCCAGAGCATGACCTGAAAGAACCCAGGAGATAATGGTGTATTGTGTCACTGTCACCCTGCAAGGAGCTGATGGAGTGACCCCCTGCTGTTTCGTGCCATCAAAGGATAAAAAGCCAACAGTCTTACAGGTGTTTTCGAGTACAAATTATTTTTTTCATATATATATATACACAGATATAATCTCTCCTTGGTGGAATTTGCCTTCTACTGAAATACATAACTACAATATTTAAAAGTGAACGCAATAAAGCCTGGAAGATCTCACTGTTCAGAAAAAAACCCAAACCTGCTGTTCTGTTATAAGCAGGAGACAGTAGTGGAGACTGCAGTGGTAAAAGGAAGTTTTGTGCATTAAGCAGGGATTCAGACTCCTTGTTTTGTACATGCCTTCCCTAGCCATTTACAAGCAGCTCTCTAACAGAATGGGAAAAATCAAGCAAGTTCCTATGAAGAGGGCAGCTTCGAACTATGCAAGGGGAGTTGTGTTGTACAGAACAGTTCTAATGAGTAATGTCACTTCTCTGACCACTGCTTCCTCACCTGTAACATCTGAGCCAGCACAGCACTACCTGATTAGATCAGGTTTATTTGAAGCGTTTCCCTCTAGAGGTTTGATGATATTGGCCACCAGAAATATATTGTCCTTTGGAAACTGCTCCTGTTGTATCCAACCACCGACTGAAGATGACTGTGTGAGAAGCATCTCTGGGAAGAAGCCATTAACTGGCTCTCTCTTCCTTGGTGACAAAATATAGCCCAGTGCTGTTTTTCTAGCAAGGGGAAACAGGGCTTACATAATAGTTTTTAGTATAGTAATACATTAAATGTGCCAAAGAAAAATGCTCATTTGAGCCTAACGGTTAGGAAAAAAAAAAACAAACCACCCAATAGCTACGTGTACTGATTACACAAAGAAATGCTTCGCTGATTTGCACAGCTGATTTTGAGGGAATCTCTTATCAAGATGGAAATGTCTTAGTGCCAGACCTGTCCATTTTCCTGTAGTGGAAAAATGTTTGATATAATAATAAATGTCAGTGTAACATCACTGCCTCATTCCAGCTGCTGGCAGTAAGTAACAGCAAGAGAGTGCTGTTTACATCACAACTATTCTATGTAGTTACCCACAGTAACAGCTTCACTCTTGCACTTCTGCTCCCATACTTAATATTCTTAATTTCTAAACAAAACTAGAATTCAGGCAACAGGAAAACAAAACAAAGTTTTGAGCTCGTGACAGAACAGGATTAAACAAAGATTTGGTAGATACAAGCTTTTTTTTATCCAACAGCTGGCTCCATTTAATGGTCATTGTCCTGACTGCAAAATTTTAAATTGTTTTCTAGGATGTTTTCTTAGACACATTGAAGTTTTGTCAGAAGAAAGAGAGAGAACACATAGCTGGTGGATCTGGAAACTTGGCAGCATTTGGAGAAAAAAGTACTATGTTTTCAGAGGAAGGAAGAGAGGTGCTTTGACTGTAATCCTCTCTTAAAAGGAAAGAGAAGGGTACTGTGTTAGAGCTGGTAAGAGTTTCACCTGCCTGTATTTTCTCTGTGGCTGTTATGCAGTTGGCTGGTTTGAGAAGTAGCACTGTGATGCACCCAGTTGCTCAGAAGATTAGTTGCTGCTCCTCTGGCTTGCCTAAGAGCTCTTTGTATGTGGCTGCTTTGGAGATTATACGTCGTAATTCCTGGGTTCCTGGACTTACCTGTAACACAAAACACACGTGGATATTCTCCCTGCACAGCCTCACCCCAGCTATCAATCATTAAGAATTGCACTCGTTCCTCTGTTCTTAATTCCCCTAACCAGAACAATGATGTTACAAAACTTCCTTTCACTTTCTAGCATAGTTAAAACTAATTTACAGACTGAAATTTATTAGCAAATTAACAACAACAAAACTTTTGAAAGCACTGAAAAGCAAGTTCTTCTAACAATGACTGAATCTGAAAATCCATGCTGATGTGAAGAACACCTGACCAAGAAACATATGATTCCAGAAAACACAAATTTTTCCTAGCTTTGGGAAGGTTATTAGAAACTTTCAGACTGCAGAAACTTTGAGAAACTTAGACGTGCAAGATTCTCAGGAAAGACAAAAAAGTGTCCATGTTAAAACTGCTCTGTGTGGGCCATACAATTTGTAGTGTGAGGGAGTATAACATTAAATATTCCGGAAAGGGAAACAAGCAATCCTGTTTGCTCATGCTTACTTTTATTTGACTTATCCAGCAGAGGCTCTTCAACTTTTTGACCTAATGTACGATCAAATAAATGGTCAATGCTTTCATTGAGATTCACTTTTGCTACTTTGAGAGGAGTATGTCTTGCAAAACTTGCTGGCAGTGCAGGCAATCCAGAGTCGTTTGTGGAGTTTGCAACTGGGAAACCCTCCATATGAACAGAGAAAAAAAAGGAAAAGAAGAGATTAAGTAATTATCTTGGTCTTTATGATAGAAATGTCTTTTTGTTTTGTAATAATTTAAACCATAATGATCAACTTCTTGTGAATGAAGAACTGTAGGAAAAAAGCTCTAGAAAAGCTTCCAGATAAACACAGAAATGATGCCACTTGTATACATTGAAAAGCATCAGTAGCTATGAAACCAAAATGAAAACAGGATTGCAAGTACTTGAAGAACAAATCCACATTGCATAATTCACTGAAGCTGTTTGCACTCAGAAAGATGGAAAATAATACATTTTCAAATTTAAACTAATTACAGGCAATGGCCAACAGGGATCTAATAAAGAAATATATACATCTTCGGAAGGTTCTATATAATATTTAGAAATATCCAGTAGTTCATAAGTCTCATTTTGTGGCCACCAATTCTTGTAGCAACTGATTTAAAGTTGTATGCCAGTCTATGCCAATCTGTTAATTTAGATGGGGCTGCACAGAGTACAATGACAACAGCAATTGATTTGTAAGTCATCTGTAATTCAGCAGTGAACACTTTAAAAGGAGATTTAATCAATAGCATGAAAAAAGAAAATAATATTATGTACAGAGTGTTCTGGTGTCTACCTAAAATAGTACTAAATAAAGTGCTAGTCTTTCTGCTGGGAAAATCTCTTTTGAAGCTTAAGATCAAAAGCGCTTTTTAAGCTTAAACAACACCATACGGTTTCAATTCTTGCTTTCTAACAAGCACTTTAAAAAGCACAACTAAAATGCAACTGACAAACTTGAAAAATCTTTTGCGTTGTTCCACTTGAAGGATCTAATGAGAAAATGGCTCAGTTCTGTTGCAGCTAATGAGGTATAACATCTTCACTGAACCTAAATATAAAAGAGATTTCTCTAAAGATAGCTGTAACGTTTCTTCTGTTGCCTTCTATTGCTTTACTCATTCTGCCATGTTATTATTTAAGTGATACTCAATGAACGAAAGTACAGGTCAGTTTTGAAATAAAACATTTACACATGAAATTACTCAATCCAAAAGGGCTTTGAACTCTTGTATACAAGCACTGTGGCTTCAAGTGGGAAAATGTGTTTTTCTGGGACATGAAGTTACTAAGGCCCTGAGTCTCCAAGCAGAGATGTAAACATAAACACAGAGTGGTCTGTGATAACAGGTTAAGTTCTGAGACAGAACCATGCACGTGGATTTTAACCTATCTGGTTCTGACAGTGACCTACTACCAATGTTAAGACTGAGATTTAGCACAACAGTGAAGATGTGATAACATCAGTATCAGGCAATGGCTTTTGCCCCACTAGTACCTGGAAACCAATATCATGCTAAGAAGCTCTATTCATATCATGCCATTTTCATGCCAAGAAATTTCTGACAAGAACTTACACATAAAGGATCAGTGTGGTTAGATTTGGTTGAGTATGATGAGAGCATTATGGCAGTAAAGAAAATTGAAGGAGATATTTGGAGTAGAATAACTTAGTGGCATTTCTTATCTACAGAGAACTGTGAATAGTTTTGAGGGAAAGCTGGCCAGGGTGATGACAGTAAATCTGATCTTACTGAAGCTTCTCAGCATCCTTAGTAGTTGTGTTTCAAATATGTAAATGAACTGCTTCTGTGCTACATATATATGAGTCAGGTACATGGAGAGAACTGCTGTGCTCAGAGTGGGAACAGACTCAAGATCTCATCATTGCTCTCGGCTGATCCTTCTGGGGAAAAGGTTGGTGAAAGTGAATACTGCAGTCTTTTGAGCTGCAAGGAAAGAGTTCTGTTCATCAAACAAATCCATAGAGAAATTTCGTGCTGTGATATACAAAACACAGATCAGTTGTGGTGACAAACTCAGTGAGTGGAGTCCTAGTGATAAAGAGGACCACAGAGACGATGGATCTTCTGTTTGTAGGAGACACGTGTTGAGCTAGCCTCCTCTCTGACCCTTTGCTGTTGTTATTGTTATTATTGTATTTAGGCAACCTAACAGTGAATCCTACTGAAAAATCTCTGTTCCAGTGATTTTATATTGTAAATGGAGATGAGGCACACCCCATGAGTGCAGACTGACAGATGGGTGAGCACAAGAAACTAATGAGTGATAACATTGGTCAGTGTGACAGACAATGGTTGCAGCAGATGCCCAAGTGTTGTCAAACCTTCTTTTGGTTTCATAGTCAGCGACAATTTTAGGCAAGATCTGCAGGAGAATAGGTGACATGAATATTGTCCTCAGAGTTTAAGAAACATTTGCTATACTTGTTCTAGGTGCTGGCACTCAGCTTTTACCCTCTCCTCTGCATTTACTGCTATTCCATCTAACACCTGCAGTACTGGCAGCCGAATGACAAGCCATGAACGGTAGTTCTTCTTGAGAGAAACCTGTACAAAGAAAATATAAATTAACTGAGAAATGGGGTCCTCATCCAACAGGACAATCTGATAGCACCTCAGCCACACTACTGGGTGTCTGAATTAAAGCTCACACCTATGTCACTCTCCTAGAAACAGGATCCAAATGCTGTAAATGACTGTACATCTTTGAGCAATTAAGGCTTGCAACTTCAAGTGACCATGAATAACTGTACTGACAAAGTTGCACCGTGTGGGAGTATTTAAGCCTTTACTATCCTGCTAGCCTGGACCACAGCAGTTTCTTATGACCCTCAGCACATACAAGAATTCAAATGCACTGTGCTCTTAGTAAGAAGTGACTAGGAAGCAGCTTTACAGGAGAACAAGCATTGAGATGCAGGCTGTGCTGGAGACAAAGCGCTAGCAATATCTTTCTGCTTTAATAGAAAATGTTATTGGAAAGATTATATGATATCTGAAGCATGGGCCACAGTGGCAGACACTGATACCAATACACTGAGATGTCCTTCTCCTTAACGCCACATTGTAAAGGAGAGAGCTGAGACCACCATCTCAAGCCCTTTAGGGGGAAGCCTAGACCCCCAGTTCTAAAAAAGTAGACTCTGGAACAGTGACTTCCCAAGTGAAATCTGTTTGGCTTTTCTCCTTGGAAGAATATGACTATTATGGCCATTACTGGGTGACACTCCGATTGACACACTCCTGCCTTTCATCATCCACTGCAGAAGCCAGTTAGTTTGCCACTCTGCACAATTTTGAAAGTTGGCTTGAACAATGTCACAAGTGTAAAAATATTCTTTTGAGTTGACCACTGAAAATAAAGTCCATGACTGCACTGTAGGAGTTATGCTCCAATATACCTCTGCCTTCTCTCTTCCATGTGTTTTGAGCTGTTGATTTTGACCACAAACTGCAGATTGATGGTGAAAAACACTTAAGAAGAATATAGTACTTGGGCTTTCAGTCTAATCTTCAAGAGCCTATTTATGAAAACAAGCCCTATGAGCTGTATTATCAACTGAAATTTAGAAAGTCATATTTGTTCTCAAAGTAACAATGAAAAATGTATTTTTGTTTCCATTTATTTTTGATGCTACTTTAAAGCTCAGCAGTGCTAAGATACTTCAGTAGATAAAACTGAGATTCTACAGACTTTCTTCATACATTTGTACTTTGGAAATTAAGCCTATTCTACAGTGTGACAGTGTTATCTGTCTTCTGTCCCATAGCTATGTATTCATCAAATCAGAAAGGCTAGAGTCTTCTTTACTGTGTTTTAGTAGTTTGCTCCCAGAAAGAAAAAAAGGAAAACTATTATTTCTACACTGAAAAATAGGAGCACGTGAGGTTTCTTTTTTCCTCACACTTCCCTTCAAGACTTTTTCAAGGAGTGCTGTGCAAAACAACAGCACAGACTGCTCCTGCGCCATTTTAAAAATGAAATCAGAAGTTTCAGAGATCCTTTAACATTCTATGACCTTTCCTCACAGATCTGACCTGCTTTGGAATATTGAAAGGACAGCCCATCACTGCAATATAGTCAAGCAAACACATTCAGTTTAAATTTATCTTGCAGCATTATGAAGAACAGTATGCTGAAGAAGAGTGTTCTCTGATCACATCATGGCACCGACAGACACAAGTGAGGCAATGTGATCATCATGTACTCTATGAAGCCTTCAAACAGAACAATAATAGTAGAATGATTTGTTTGCAGAAAAATTCTTAGTAGTTTTGTTATAAAAGGGTAAATACTGAATGTTTAAAGTGAAACATACACATCTGCTTTATGCAACAGTGCAAACCAACATACTCACTGGATTTCCATGCACTGAGAGCACCTTGAGGCTAGGAATAACTTGAAGCTTTTCTAGTTCAGATAATTCCTGTCCAAAAATTAAAAAAAAAAAATAATCATACATCAAGAGTTCTCAGAGATCTTGCAGCTGGTGTATACATTTTGGGGAAAATACGGGTAATTCTACTGAGGCAAATCCATAGAAGAAAATGGGAATTTTGTCCAAGTGAAGTACACAACACTTAGTCCATTGAATCTACAGCATTAATAAAAATACACTGTACCTGAATTCTGTTGAAGTGAAGAAAGAGTTTCTGTAATTTTACCAAGGGTTGAAAACCATTCAGTTCTCGAATTTGGTTTTTCTCCAGATGAAGAGTCAAAAGAGCTCTCTGTCCAGCAAGAGAGCCTCGAGAAATTATTTTAATGCGGTTATGGTCCAGCACCAACTCCTGCAGGAACTGCAGACCTTCAAGTCCTTCAATTTGGCTGATACAATTTCCTAATATACCAAGAGTAAATGCATGCAACTGTTTGATGGATTTTGATTCCTTTTTATTAAAAAAAGAAATCAACTTAAGTAAAAGCAGTTCATAAACTTTCTGTATCCCTTATTTGTTGTTTAGGACCACGTCAGTGACACAGGAAGACATTGTGTTTGATTTCATCTATGGGTCACATTTATTTAAAGTGAAACAATTTCCTAATTCAAATCTGGGCATCTTGAGCAACAAGACTTCGGTGAATCATTATCATCCATACTGCTTATAGCAAGGAGGAAATTTCTTATGGTATAACATCTTGCTGGCCATAAGCTGACAAACATGTCTTCCACATGCTGCTTATCCCATTCTGCCCTTGTAAAAGGTAAGTGTGGCACAGTATGGAAGAATTTCACTGTTCAATAGCTGAAGGATCTTAGAGCCATGGCAATAATTAAAGCTAGGGCATCATTCTCATTGGGCCCAAGACCAGAGAAGACTATCTGCCACAAATCCAAGACACACAGTGAACACTGGACATCAGGGAAGTACTGTAAAATGCTTGAATGAATGTAAAGTGACATTATTATCACCTACCCTGCAAAAATAGAAACTTCAGGTTTTTTAGCCTGCTAAGCTGTAGACAGGCCATGTCAGTAATTCCATTATGGCCCAGATGAAGAACTTCCAAACTTTGCATTATTGGAGGCAGATTTTCTCCAAACTCTGCATCCCTAAACCAAGAAATTAAACAGGAGTAAAACATCACAATTTTCCTTGGACAAAAGAACATCAGCTTTTCTCATCCAAAGAAACAATTGCAAAAAGCACATATGGATGACTGCAATCTCACTACACACTAGAACAGGTTTCATAAAAATTACATCTGCATACAGAAAAAGAATCTGATGAGAAATTAAAGTCTACTACTTGGAGGCAGAAATAATTGCATATATTAGGTCAAGCTTTCTGGACCAAGATCATGGAAATCAAATACAAAAATCCACACTTTTGTTCACAGAAGTCTGAGGACGGAAAAAGAAAACATCTGTAAACTGCTGCTTGATTTTCAAAAATAGTTATGGCAACCATTGGATGTGTTCTCACAACAACTGGATGACAGCAGAGCAAAATAAACCAACATGTACTGTTCCACTAATTTGCTTGTAAAATCTTCATTCCTGTTACATCTTATGTGTAATTAGATAGCATGAGTTATCTAGATTGAGAAAAAGTAGAGAAAAAAAGGGTTCTAATGTCAGCTTTGCTACTTCCTTGCAACCCAGCTAATGACACAATGTGTTTACCAACCTCAGTTTTCATAAGAACACTGCATATTGATGATTGCTGACCAGCTAGTGGTCATGACTTGGTTAAATTCATACCTCACAAACAGCATGATACCCAAACTGGGGGTTAACATGTACAAATAATTTGTGTTAACATAGTTAGGTAATATGTACATTTCATGCTTTACACAGGCTTATCTCACAAGGCTACAAATTCAACTTGTGGAAAAAATGTCAACAGGAGCTGGGAAAGATTTAAGAACATTTTTGTATCTAAAATGTCTCACAGTTGAGAAAGAAGGCAATTGTCATTACGAAGCCAGTGTCCACACTGGGAAATCAAACACAGCTCTATTAAATGGGAAAATAATTAACAGTAAACTCAAGCGAATTTAACGACTCCTCTTTCCTCCTCAGTGGAGTAAGAAGACATACAAACATATTTTAAAAGCTTCTGGTACCTTCTTCCCTTGGCATGCTCTTGCTGTCCATACCCACTAGAGACCACCTTTCGGTGCAGTTGCTGTCTATTTATTACCTGACTTGAAGATTTTTGTCCAGGCAGTATTGATTCAATGTGATTGTAATTCAGACATAATACCTTACAAAGGAAACACAGTTAATCAGATGAATGCTCCTCTGCTAAGACATGAGCAAACCTGCCAATTAGATTATTCTGATTCAGAAATTTGATTTTTTTTTTTTTGTTAGAAAGATGATTGGTCAGTATGAAGTGCTTAAAAATGTCTGGTGCAATCCATTGATTTTTTTGGACCTATTTACTGTATTGTAAAATTGAAACAGTGGTTGCAATCAGCTTTCTGCCAATTGATTACTATTGTTACAGAAACACAAACAGCATATTCAATGAGATTAAAGATGTATTTCCAATCTAAGGAAATTGGTTTGTTATTAGTATTATTTCTAAAAATAGAAAAGACTGTTGTGAGCTCACCTTGACATTAGGAAGAAAGATTAAACCACTGAAAGATGTGAGATTGTTGTTCTGTAAATTCACGCTGTTGATATTTCTAAACTGATCTGCTGGCAACAGCTCCACAGCTCTGAATTAAGTAAAGAATATAATTATGGATTTAGAATACACGTAACACTGGAAAATAAGATGTAAGTGACATACGTAGCATAAGCAGATCCCTATCACTCTGGCTGTCTGGTAAGAAATGTAACATGCTCCTGTGAAAGATGCACCCTAATGAAAATCTGACAACAAATTTACAGGTTTTTTTTCCAATAGTAAACTATTGGCTTGATTCTGACACCAAAGACATGGGCTGGCAACAGTCTGCTCCGTTTGCCTGTACAGCTCATTACTGGACTACCAGCTCCACACTTCTTAATGCTGTTTTCATTGCTTTCCAGCAGTGCTGGAGCTCCCATTGATCAGGTAGATCATTCCACTCTCCACTGAGGTCTGTCAATGCAGCACTCAGATTCCAGCTGCGCACCTCATCTGTGTCAGAGTTGTTTGTTATTCCTTTATGGTAGAAGCTCGATACTCTATTGGTTAGAGAGGCATTTCCTCAAGTAATTTTAGGGAAATCCTGTATGTGCTGTTGCTACATCTCTTCAAGAAATTCAGGGCTTGCAATTTTAATACCTTATAAGGTACATAGTCAATGTTACAGTATTGCTCAGCAACCTGTTACAGCAAAGCCTCCCTGGAGTGAATGCCCTCGGAGAAAATAATTCTGGCAAGAGTGTTCAAATACTTGTATCTGCCCTCATATCTTAAAACAGTTTGTTGAAACCAAAAGTCAAATGAAAAGGATATACTATCTATTCATGAGCAAGAGTCTTGGTCAAGATCCTCCTCAATTCTGCTAGAGTATTGACATGTCTATTACTGGCAGGTTCTACTGTTGCAAAGAAGTCTTCTAGGCTACTTAAGATCCAAGGATGAAGACTGTGGACTGTGCCATAACTGACGTCATGTTACATGAGGTGAGGGACTTCCACTGACAAATGCAAGATAA
Organism: Penelope pileata; assembly: GCA_013396635.1. NCBI lineage: Eukaryota > Metazoa > Chordata > Aves > Galliformes > Cracidae > Penelope > Penelope pileata. Next base: position 424,066 of record WBMW01004506.1, on the reverse strand, counting down.
TGCAAGATACTGGGAAAGAATACAATCTAATTCTCTCTCTGAGAGTATAAATACATAAACACAAGCCATAGAAATACTTTCCTAAAGATTACTATTGGGGATGATGGCTGCAAGTATGACTGTGTGACAGTCCCACTGTAAGTCCATAGTGGTGTTCAGTTAAGGATGAACTTGATGCAATCAATCACAGGGCATTCTTGCTCTACATTTCCTTACATATGCAACGGATAAGGCAGCTTTTTAGGATATCAGAAGACTGGAGAAGCAGCACTGCACATGCATGCATGTCTGTTCCCACTTGGATTTGATTTGTTCTGAAAGGAATTGGAGAAACTGTTTTTTGATGAAATTAAGTCTCTTCTAGACATTCTCAGTTCAGAGTCAGTACTCTGTCTCTCTCTAAGACATTTGGTGTCCAACTGTGTACAGGCAGCACCACTCCCTAAATGAAAAATGGAAACATCTAGAGAAAGAACATTTCTTTAGCGGAAGTCTGGAAAATAAGCCTTTGCAATGAGAAATTACTCTCATTTTATGGACCAGTCAAGACAATTTGGCCTACAAAAAGTAGGGAATTATCAGACACATTTGCTAATTAAAAGTTAGATTTTCACATTCTAACCACAATATTAGATGCTACTGTTAACATATAATGCATGTCTGAAAATCACTGCACCTGATATTAGCGTTTGTCCAATTTAATTCTTGCATTTCTGTGAAGTCTGAATGTCCCAGCCTATCTGCAATCATATCAGAGGTGAGTTTGCCTCCAAACAAATCTTTTGCACTTTCTCCTTCTCCAGGCTCCTGTTAAATGCATTTCAAGTGATGTCTGCTATATTAATGCAGATCTGGAACCATGATAGCAATTTAAGCAAGAAACAAAAATGTTTCCAGTCAAGGTAACTTAAAAGGTATTATTGTATCTTCATATCTTCTTATGACTAGATCTGGCTGATCATTTTTAGTATGCAACAGATTAGTGAAGGTAGTCTGTGTTCTTTCAATTAGTTAATAACAAAGAATTTTAAATATACACCGATTTCTTAGGTGTTAGAAATGTTGATGCTCCACAATTAAAGTCCCTGAAAAGTAATTTCTATCTCAAAATGACTAAAAAGGAACAAACTATGGAGTATTACTGAGTACATGATATTAATAAGTCTAATAATCTGGGACTTGATTTTTAAAGAATGATTTTAACAAAAATTACAGTAATAATCTGCAAACAGTGTAACTTACTACAGCAGTGCCATCTAAAGCCTTGAGAGAGGGAAGAAGGAATAATACAAATAGTCGGTAGTTTTCTTGTTTCCAGACTATTCTGTTTCCACTCATGTCCAGAATTATCAGATTAGTTAAACCCTGAGAAGAGAAAAAACTTTTCAGTATCACTTTTAAATATCCACGTATACGTCCTTCCAGGATATTCTGTTTTCAGCTGTTTCTTCACCTGTCATCTGCAAGAGTCAGCATTAATCAATCACTTAAGAGAATCTAGATACTTTCATTTAAATTAAAAGCACTTAGCATCACCTAATCCACAAATAAAGCTCCTAAAGTAAAGTGAAAACTATACTAACGTTCCCTGAGAAGCCTTTGTGGTCTCACAAGGCTTTAAGAACTGGAGCCTCAGTCTTCCATTAGTGTCTGAATCCAGCCAATAACATTTGTCATACATATGATAGCTGAAAAGAACTGGAACTGCTGCAGGTATGGTTGTTATTTAACATGAATTGCAGAATTCCTTAGACTGTAAGCCTTGATGCCTATCTAGTATACGTGATGTTTAACTGCAGAAGAATTTGAGCCCAATCCAGCTAGAGGGTTTAGCACCTTCTAAGGAGTAAGCGTACTTATAAAACGGGCTAGAATGAGGTTCTTATCACTTTAGGTTTAACTGTAAAGATGGAGGAATGCAGCACCCACAGGGAGAACCTCAAATTATGGCTCTGAAGTATAGCTTCCGCAGTTCCAAGTGGTGAAAGACTGTATTTCTAATATAGTAAAACCCAAATGAATCTCGGAAATAGTAAATCTATATTTACCTTTAAATGATGCATCTCTTGGTTGGTCGAAACACAGTTATTACTTAAGTATAGTTCTATCAGGGAGTAGGTTTTTTTTAAACCAACTAAAGATGAGATCCTGTTGTTCTCAACGGAAATGTAATGGAGATGAGAGAGATTCTCAAACACAGGTCTTTTGAGGCTGGTAAGATGGTTATTATTTACACTAAGTCTTGTAAGTTTGGTGAGCTTTGAAATTCCTTGAAAAATAAACAAGATATACTAAGTAAAACATGAGATCTAACAGAAAAAGGTGGCTGATACAGATGGTAAGACAAGTTATAAAGGGGACAGCCTGTGTTAGTAGGTCCAACTATAACTAGATCAATTACCATCACATTAAACATAGATAAATATCTTTTTTTTTTTTTTTTAATTTTTTTGGTGCAACATAACTGCTCTGCCTCAATCCCTTACTTCAGTTCTGCTAAATATACATCAGAAACTAGAGATCAGGTTTTTCAGTATTTGAAAACTCACATAGCAAATAAAAACTCACTGTCTATAATATTTCTGTATTAGGACTCAGTAGAAAGGTTTCTTAACAGCCTGAATTACCACTACCATGGTAAATATAGTACCATCTAGTGTTGAAATGCAGTTTTCATCTAAGGTGAGTTCTTCGAGGTTAAGACAAGACTCCAGTCCTTCTATCTGTGTGAGATTGTTGTTGCTGAATGATGCCCATCTTAAATGCTTCAGTTGTTCTAAGTTGGAAATTTTGAAGAGATGTTGATCATCCAGATTTAAGACAGTGATCTGTAATAAAGCTTAATATTAGAATTAAAAGAACCCAACCAGTCAATTAATTTGTAACTTAATCCCATCAACTGATTCTGTGCTCAGATTCTATGTGTCCATTTCCTACTGATATCAATGACAACTTTTTACATGCAGGATGTGATATTTTCCCGTTATGCAAAGGAACTATTAATCTGTAATGTGCTTCAAAAGATCTCAGCTTCCTCAAAACCAAGGACTCTGTGACGTACCAGTTCTCAAATGTATCTTTGCAGTTGAAGCAATCTGAACGTAGCCAGTTTTTTCATCTACATTAGGACTCACATAGCTTTGGTTGACTTAAGTCTTTCCATCAGTGTAACATTTGGTTATTTTTTTGGCCAGTCTGCTTTACAGATACTTGTTCTGCAACAGACCTATAATGGAAACAGGTTTTCCGAGTAACACCAAGGGACTGTTATTTAAACCTGGATATACAGGCTATCAGAGGCAGAGCACTGAGTCACAGCAGGATTTATCCCAACTTCAAGCTCGTTATATACAAAGTACTCTTTATATCAGATTAATACCTTTAGTAATTTTCTTGAAATAGTCTTGAACAGAAAGAAGTAAATGTAGGTAGGAAATAGATATTTTGCTGCCCAGGTTGTCAAAGGGGTTTGTTACACAGGGTCTGGCTTCAGACCCCTGGCAGCAAACTTCCTGTAAAGAAAGGCTGTCCATAACCTCTTTGCATGACTGAGACTGTCCTGCTTTCTGATGATACTGCAGCATGTTAGCCAGTCATTGTGCAATGGAGAAACAAAAAGATTAGAGACTCCAATTCAAAAATTCATATAGTATTGTAGGGACCCAAAATATCCAGTATTGGAAATAAATATCAAAACACTGGTGGCCTTGCCTGTGGCAGTGGGGGTTGGAACTTGATGATGCTTGGGGTCCCTTCCAACCCAGGCCATTCTGTGATTCATGATTCTATGATTCAGTGCCATTACTTCGCTAATTATTAAAGAACATTTTTGGTTGTATTATTTTATTTTCCAAAATACATATCTTACCCTCTATGAATCCTTTCTCTCTGGTGTCACAAAACATATATGACATATGCTAAAGCATTAACTTTCCCAGCAGTTTCTGTAAACGCGAGTTCCCTAATGCACGTAGAATGAAATGCTGTGCCCATCAACAGAAACGTGTTTTCCTCTAGCTATTCTACATCGTATTAACAAATTGAACTGACAGAGGAGCTTTTAACCTTTCATACTGAGTAGATGAACATGATTTCAACTGATGGGTCACAACAGGTTAGGATGACCTTGGATCTTCCTCCACTGACTCTTGTGGCTTTCAGTTTCGTAAGGAAAAAAGGCTAGTGTGATTGTGCTAGCTGTATATCCATCTGCTAGTCCAACCACTGGCTTTCCAACTCTTTGGCAACTTTTGGCCAATCTGTCAGGCAAGCACTATGCTGACAGATACCAGATTCCTACATATTCCATGAAAATGAACAGGCAAACAAGAGACAAATTGATAATTCCAGTGAAAGAAGGGCTACAGTACTGGCTCAGCTACAATGCTAGACACTAGAGAATCCAGGAGAGACGTGTTCTGAGCAACCTAAGACACTCACAGAGCTCAGACCTAAGGAAGCAGTGGTTATAACCAAAACAGGCTCAGTTCCAAGGCAAATCAATTTCAAGCAGTCCTGTTAATCGTTAAGTTACTGCTTAATTGGTTTATAATTTTACACAGCCTTTCAAGGTGAGACAATATTCAAAGGGTTACTGTGAATGTTTGTTGGTTTGAAATCAGACTTACTAGCTTTTTCTTGCAATACGGTTTTCGTGTTGATATTTAGAAGAATTATCTGAAAATTTTACTCCTTCTTGACCATAAGAAGTGAATTAGTACAGAGATTTCAATATGCACGTGCCAAAGATCATTTGGCTTTAGACTTGGAATATGCTTAAGTCTCTAAATTTTACCACAGAATATATTTGAAGGGTTAGATTAGAAAACTGTGTTGTTATGTGCATTAGCAATTTATGTTTATACAGTTTACTAGAAGAACTCAGATTTCAACATGTTTAAACATTATACTTTTGAGACATCATTAAAAAATTGGGTTAAAAATTGGCAGAATACATAAGCTAAGCATAGATATTGAACTTTCTAACAAAAAATTCTTAGGGCCAATCTCTACTGATCAGGGAGAGAATGCAAAGGAGTTGACTGCAATTTCCTGAATAGTTCTCCCATCACCCTTGCCACCGTTGCCCTTGTTTTTTAAAAATTGCTCAATATTCATGAAGATTCACTGCCACTTTCCTTTGAAATACTTGTAGAATATTTGGGATTCCTTGAATTCCTAAATGAAGCAAGTAGATAAAGGACTTGGTCTTGCCTTTGTAGACAATTCTTTTCAAAAAGCAAAACAAAAACAAACAAGCATGTGCATTATATACCCTTAATCTTCTAGAAGGGACAACTTTCATATGTCAAAAGCAGCTGAGCAAAGCGAGTGAGACAAAAACTTAAAAATATAAAGGCTAATTATGAGAAGCTTAAAAATGAAGAAGGTTAAGCACTTCCTCATTACACGTTTTCTCATTTGTAGCTTAAAAAAATCTTTATCCTTTTTATAGATGATTAACAATGACGATAAAACAGTTGCTGATATGCCACACAGTGAATAATCAAAAGTCAATGGCTTTATTACCAGATTCCAGTATGGTTCATAGCAAATAAAATCTAATATAAAGTTGTTTTAATGATATTTTTAAAGTATTAATAAGTTTTATATATATTTTCTGATAATGTTATAAAAAATTATAACCAAAAGTAAACATATCTCGTTAAATAGACAAAAACTGGTTAGAGGATGGATCTCAAAGAGTAAAAAGTGGAATTACTTGGGCTAAATAAGGCAAAGATGTCTGGTCCTTTAAAACATCTGGTTCTAGCCCTTTACAACAACGAAAAGAGATAAAACAAGACTCAGTGGGTGCTAGTAGCCTTTTTTCCCCCCTCAAAAACAAGGTAGTCATGATAGACACAGGAGAGATCTCTTACATTCACTTTTACTTGAAATCTTTAAACAACCACCATGACTGGGTTTCGTATCAGCAAACCAATACCAGCAACAGAGACATCTCTGTCTGTGATAGGTGGTCAGACTCTCTGCTAGGGTGCAATTCACTTCAACCTACAGTACGCTCTAAACTGTTAGAGGGCTCATGTCCCACAGCTGTTTTTGTTTCTGCCCTGCCTACAGAAGGAACCTAGGGTGACTAGTTCAGATATGGTTATCTATGCTGCAGACAATCAAAATTAGGTGACATTAATCCTAATCTGAATGGCTTTCCTTAAGATTTGCTGTAGCTCAGAAAGATAGTAATGGACTTGATATCGAAATTACCACTTATTGCTTTCTTGCCTGCTTTTTGCACAAAGTCAGTCTTCTTGGTCTTAAAAATCCATTAATGCTAAAATGAAAGTTGCACTGCAAAAAGAGTAACTTAAACACCCTCTTCAGGGTATCTGGAACTTCCTGTGAAGTGTCTGGAAATGGCTATCATCAGAGACAAGGTAAACATTGGTTAGACTTGCAAGCTTTCCGTAATATATTTTAATCGAACAGCATAAAACCTTTAAGCTAAGATGACAAAATAAAACTTTTACATAGATTAATCTAAATGTTGACACATGTATATTAAACAGCATCAGCCTTACCGTTGAATACCAGTTATTATGATGCATCTGTGAATCCACCTTGTTCTTGCTGATTTGAGACAAAATTGTAGCACAAGAAAATACACTGAGAATGTGGGGTTTTTCTTCATCTGTCCTAGAATATTCCAACAGCGATTCCTGAAGGAAAAAGAAGAAAATATTGTACTAAGTAGATAATAAAATATACTGTACATTGTTCATTCACATCTTAGCGTACAATGAAGGGCATAACAATTCTTCTATTCTTGAAAACAGCAGGTGATAAATCAGTAGACATAATAAATCAGATCTGTTAAGTCTAATAGCCTGGAAGACTCCTATAGATCTTACATATATCAAAATTTTTAAGAGTTTTCAGTCCATAAAACAGAGAAGGTAGACCGCATTAAAACTCTCTGTCCTAATTACAGTCTGTTTTCTAGAAAGATATTTGTCCGTTTCATTGCAGGAAGATATGATCATACTCAGTATTCAGTGTGAGCAGACAGTTTCATTGTGACTGTGCTCTGATCATACAAACGTTGTGTCAGCATGACTGAGTTTCAATCTAGACAGCCTGGGGAGTGTGTTAGCTTAGGCTCAGCCTAAGATTCAGAAGTGCCTTGGGATATAGTCCAGAGTTCTAGAAGAACAACTTTATGCTCAGAGCATGAGGAGAACTGCTTCATATCTGTTGTAAGAAACTCTGAAAATTTACCCAAAAAGACCTTAAAACAAGTGATATTTAAAAGAAATGTACAGTACCACTAGCCTGTTATTTTCCCATCCATTGTTTCTATTTGGCAAACATAGTAACTTTCCTGCAATCTGAATTCAGCAGAGCTTGAACGTGACTGCTTCCAACATCACGCCAGAACAAAACTTTTGGTATCAAAAAAGATCTTTGTAAGATCCACGTTTATTAAACACTTTCCCATCTACAGCTAGAAGACAAAGCACCTGTCGCCAGAGAAAAAAACAGAAAGCTAAGTGTTCTTTTAAAAAAGAAAACCAAACAACAACAAACAACACAACCACGGGTGTAGAACTATTCAAATGCCTTTCCTTTTCCATAGCACTCACTATCAGCTACATAAAACAGAATATCAAACCTGGGTTATCTTTGATCCTGCAATGTAGTGTAGTGCTTCTGCAGCTTCTTCACTGGTAATCAGGACTCCATCTAGGTTAGTGAGAGTCTTTAATTGACCAATCACACTTAACCGCAAGGAGGCTGGCTTGAAGAGAGAAAAAAAAAACCTGTTAATTTTTTTTTTTTTGATTGCCCTACATACCAGAAAGAGACTTCCATTTTCTTTCTGCTTATTTTATTGTCAGCTCATGGATGTCACGAGCTAGAGCTCTGCAGTGATCTTCAGCAGAGCCACTATGTCATCCCTGCTAATGTAGCCTGCCAGAGACACATAACACAAGTTACCTTTGGGCCAATTTTGATTAACTTGATTTTATGTGACACTGATGGTAGTAAACTGGGCAGGAGTCACATGGCTAGCTCAGAATGTTACTAATCCAACAAAGCTCACTACTATACAAGCTGTATTAGCATTTATTTCATAACCTATGAGTTTCATTTATGAGCTAGGAAGCTTCACAGGACAGGATTTAGAGGTGTCACTGAAACCTCAAGACATCAACTCAAACCTATCCTATACATAGAGAACATGTTAGACTGCCCACTAGCTTAAAATATAATACTTGAAATACTCACTTCTCACATGATGAATAATAATGTCTTTGTTTGTGGATGGAATATCAATATATTTTGACAGCCAAGTACCCCAAATGCAATCTTTTATGAGCTAAATGGTAGAACGCATCCTCTGAAAGGTAATGAGGATTTTCCTGCTTTGCTCTGAACTAACTAGACATCGTGGTTGGATGCCTAAGAAACTCTGGAGGAGTACAGGTTTGTGTGATACTCAAGAGTTACCAAATTGACACAGAATTGATGGCAAAGAAAATAGCGAAATTAAAAGTTTAATCTGATAAAACCTTAATAAATCACAACAGAGAAGCACAGACTGGGACTAGTAGCTCTTATTTTTTATATTTTTGCATGTATTAAAAAGCATCAGTGAAGCTTAAATGACAGGCTAAAGAGACCACTGGGCACCTGAATGGAGTTCTGTTTCCTGTTGGTTTGTTATTCAAAATATTTGAGAGAGGCATTCTACTTGGGCAGTATTCTGTTTGTCTGATTTTGAATTACAAAATATTAAATTTAGTATTAAGTGATCATTAAAAAAAGACTAAGTGTTGGTTCAGTGTCAAATTTGTAAGGTTTGATTGTGTTGATTATGACTGAGCTCTTTAAAAAAAAATGGGAGAATGTATTGATTCAAAGGGAACAAAGAACAGAGAGAAACATTTGTTCCAGAAGCTGGTTGGGCAATATCAACGTACATGAGTCAGTAAAAGGGCTGAGTATTGGCTTTCTCTCCAAATCTCCAGCCAGCACAGCTGTACTGCTGCCAAGAGATACATGCAGTAACAGTGGTTAACTGTAAGTAACCAGACCCAATGCTGGGAATCATCTCTGTTCCCATCCCTTATTCAGGGCAGCTGAGCCAGCAGAAGTAAAGCCATGGCTTGGTTTTTGATATCTGCCACAGCCCACCAATAAATTTAAACCCTAAGCTAAAAAAGCTAAAAGAAAGAAATTCTGCCTCAGAGAGGTCTCTGAATAAAAATGTCACACATCTTATTAACTACCACTTGTTTAGGCTGTGACCACAGAAAGAAGTGAAGGCCTTGTGAGAAGAAAGATGCCATAACATGAACACAAGGCTTCTTATACTGCACAGGCCTTAAAATCAATAAGGTGCAGGGCCAAATTTTAAGTCTTCATGATATAGCCATGGTCCTCTTTAGAATGCTTTCCCAGGAACTTCAAGCACTGATATGTACCTTATACCATGGGTTGTGTGCGATGTCGAGACTCTGTAAGTTGGGAGTGTCTTCACGTAAGATGTTTATAACTTCCTTGGACTTTTTCAGTTGATTCCAGCTCAGGTTGAAGAACTGCAGTTTGCTTAAGCCTCTAATGCCCTCAAGAGTGATCACATGGTTATGGCTTGCATCAAAATACTCCAGGTTGGGCTGCAAAACAATACAGGTTTGAAGATAGCTGTGTGGCCAAAACCATAGCAAAATAAACTTTGGTTAAAGCAATCAGATACGTTTAATCTTTAAGCAGAGTTAATTAGATCCAATGCCTAGGACTTCCCTCGCTTGGTATTGTCTCTGTTGAGGGATATCTGGTATGTTCCAGCCATGCTCCAAGTAACGACAACAGAGAGCCATTATCTGGCAGAGCACTTTGGCATACTGTGTCTGCATGACTGACAGCCAGGAAGTTTTTGAGAAGCAGAGACTCCATCTGATGCTCATATCACTGTAATACTGTGATTAAAATCGGAAAAAACATCAACAGGCACCAAAACTGCTGGCTGCGAATGGTACCACAGCATTTGTGATCCTAGTTTAGCTTCCCATTCCTGTTCCTGCGTGCACATTCTGGCTCAATCCTGTTCTGTGAGCCTAACCACCCCACAATGCAATATGCTAATGCTAGTAAATATTTATGCTAATAATTAATGGTAGTAAATACTACTTCTTAAAAAAAAAAGAAAAAGAAAAAAAACACCTTAATCTCTCACCAAGTCATAAATATCATTTAAGGAAGTAAATTCATTAAAGCTGATGATAAGCTTTTGAAGTGTTTTAAATCTAGAGATGTTCTGCAGCTTGCTCAGGCTGTTTCCATGCAAATTCAAAACCTAGGCCAAAAGTACATCAGAAATTATGATTTCATCATATATGCAGTTGAATTCTGTAATACTCCATTTCTGCCTTAAAAATGAAAAAGCTTCAGCTAATGGAGCGCAAATATAAATATTACCCTATTCATAAATCATAAAAAGACTATAAAAGGTGAATGCAAACTAACATGAAATAATGAAAGGACAACAGAAGGCTATGATTAGTCATTTTTCACTTATTTTGAGCGTATTTTCTTCCTCACAAAATAAAAGTGACCTGGGTAAGATGGAGAGTCAGTCAATCAGCTCACAGGAGAAGGGAACAGGAAGAAACTTAGTCACTTCCCCTTGTTTAATGGAGATGCTGCAGACACTGAGGAACCAATTACTCTTCAATTCTTAAAGAACAGGATGGGAAGAGTATGGCCAAGCATACACAAACAACAGGTCCTTAGGAAAAGGCAAAGTAAGAGTACAGTTGCTACTATTTATTGCAAACACGGATCACTGTAAAGCTGGCATTTTGGTAACATGAAACCAGAACTGCTATTCTCCTTTTTCTTAACATTGTCTCTAATTAAGTTTTAGAAAAGTTTATTTAAAAAAAATATAAAAATGGGATTGAAAATACAACCAGCAAGTATTAATATCAACTCACAAGTTAAAACTGAGACAGTTCAGAAACTGCTTCATAATTGGAAGTATCAGACATTCAGCAGGGCTACTTCATTAGAAATATGCAAATATGCCACACAATAGTTATGCATACAAATGCAATGTCAGAATCATGCGAATGAATATTTATCTGAAGTATTTTTCTATACAGCTACTGTAACAACATGCATTTCTGAAAGCTAATATTTGTAGCCTTTTTTGTGATGTGCTTTTTTCCCCCTGGGTTACATTCTTTTGAATAATAATAAAAAAGTATTTTCAAGAGCAATCAGTATAATGGCATAAAGTTATGTATTCCATTAAATTTTTAATTTACTGTCTTTGGTTTAGGTCATGGGTCAACCTGAACAACCAAGTAACAATTACATAATACATTCACTCTACTGAAAATTTGACAGCAATACCTCACCCGTACTTGACTGTAGATATTGGCCTTAGCCACTGAAAGTATTGTTTCTTCATCTAAACAAGTAATCTTAGGCCTCACTTTTACCGTTGGTTCCATGTTCAAAACTTGATCATCATGTTGCAAATCATGAGACAGAATAAATACTTCTGTGCTTCTCTTTCTGTCTTCCAGAAGTATATTGTGTGTTGAAAACAGAGAATTGTCTTTGACCTACATAAAAAAAAAAATGGCATAAAATTTCTGATTTTTACGTAAATAATAAATCTAATATTCAGCATCAAAGCAGAGAAGTTTGATTAGGAAATTAATAGCAATTAAGTAAGGAAATCATCTTTCTGTAACACAAATCTGCTAAAAATTGGGTTTAGTTGTCTCAATCAAAGCACTGCATGATGTTTTAGCTTTTGTAAGTTATTGTATGCCACATATAACTCTGGCTGGAGTCAAAAGAATTACAATTATGCATTGAAAGTCAACGAGTCGCAGTAGAGCAGCCTACAACTGAACCGTGGGACCAGGCAGACCTGACATATCAGTGATTTCTGCTCTATTCCTTCCTTTCCCCAGAGCTGAATATCCTCATAAACTCTTGCTCATACTCTTTTGTTTCTACCAGACACACAGAGTAGCTCAGAGTCTGAAATGACCCCATTCACCTTGGCAGCAAGTTATGAAGCTAAATGAGTGAAAGATCAGCATTATATGGGTTACACGTAAAAATGAATAGAAGCAATTCTTAATCAAGGAAAACTTATTCAGGATACCAGCTGAGAATGAAATACGTTTTTTTTTTCCCCAAAAAAACCTTCACATCTCACAATTTAAATCCAACAACTGAAAAATAATTTGCTCCCTAAGGAACTCATGAAAACAAGATCCTTTGCACAGACAATACTGTTCCTGTTGTACCTTGCGTATTACCCCAGAGAAATGAATTCTTACTGAGAGAGGACTTAGTTTTTAACTGCATTTCCTTTTATCTATCAAAACTTAGTTAAAGGATCTTTGCTTTTCTTGCTATGCCTTTTACAACTACAAAATAAAAGCTTCCTCCAACTCTCACTACGAGTAGAGAATTTCTCACTGACTTCCAAATAAGTTTTATCTGGATCTGATAGAACGGACAGAAGAGAACCAGACTTAAACCTGAGCTCGACAGGTCCTGTAAGTAGAGCAGGATTTCGTTTTACCTACTTGCTTTTTTTGTTTTGGTCTGTGAAATCTAAAACGTGATCTCTAATACCACGGTAGGAAAAACAAGGTACGTACCAGTGTAACATACTCGAACTCAGCAACGTATTCTGGCAGGACCAGTTCATGGTCAAACACAAACCACTCGTACTGCCAACCACTGCAGTCACAATCTCTCTTTTCCAAGGAAGCCCCCATTTCTGAAGTGCAGGAAATGGAACAAACACATTATTGTTTTTAAGCTAAGTGGTATTCAAAGAGGTATCTTCTTACTTACAGTAGTCCTTGAAAACATGCACTTCAGGTAAACAGAGACTATGCCCATTCTTCTTTTGAAAGAACACAAAGTAAAAGATGAATTCAGAATGCAAATGTTTCTTTAACATTAAGTTTATGCTAACAAACACCTACAAAAACACATTACCAGAAGTAGATGCACCTCTTTCTAGGCATTTCCATGGCCTGAACACCGAATTAGCTTCTGGGTAGTTGACTTGACAGATGGGACTCATTGCACCAGCTGGAACACTGCGGCCAAGGAAAACTTTTGCAATTATCACCAACCCTAAGAGTAGAGGGAAAAGAAACTTAATGCTTCTAATTCTAGCTCAGGAGTGGGGACGTTAATAAAACTGTGGTGTTTAATGTAATAAGCAGACTACACCTTGGCCTGGCACATGAATGGTCTAATATGCATGTAATACATATATACACATACGTATAAAATAAACATAGAATCAGTATTAATATTTATGCTTTTCACAAAACATATACTTTGGCAAAAAAAATCCACACAGTGAAATATAACATTTCTAGCTGGCTAATACTTAAAGAAAGTGAAATCTGAATTGGAAGTAATTTCATGAACAGTAGAACCTATTAGGTAAGTTAGTTTAGGTTAAGCCATATTTCTACAAAATTTGTAAATACTTGATCACCTTTGAGACTTTTAATGTTTTTTTCAAATTTGTTTGAAATCTGATCATTCCTAAGGCACATGAAATGACAGAGTCACACTGCATGACTGCCTAAGCCTTGTCTCTAGCAAACCAGGCTAAAAAGTATTTTTCCTTTCAGTGTCCTGTCCTGGACACAGATTAACCCAACGTATTTGTGCCTTTCTTCACTCTGCCCTTTCTTAGAGCTGTTGAATCAAGAAAAGATTAGACATATCTAATTATTTCCCAGATGAGGACATCTCCCATAGATGCTTCTAACTCCTGCCCAGGAATTACTCCCAGTAGGCCAAGCCCTTTGTGGAAATGCCAGAAATACTGTTGAAATGGATTTCCACAAAGTTTCAGAGCTTCTTTCAAGGTCCAACTCATGGCCACTTACAGAATTTACAAAATGCTCTTGGACTTGTAACACAAAATACAGCAATTATACAAGCCACACATGATCAGTTTCACATCTTTCCAAACTTTGAATTACCATGCCTGAACGACTCCTCAGGATCACTCCTGTTTTTGCCTGCAGCCTTGGCTTGTTGTTTCAGAAACTCTATTCTGGGACATTCACATATGCTTAGACTGTTACAAAGAAGAACAGCTTCATTCCTCTCAGGCTGCTGCAAAGATTAAAGCAAGGCCCAAGTATCTTTGACTTATTCCATCCTTTAAAAATGTAAACAAATTGAAGCAGCATGAAAATATACGCACAAATTATAATAAAGGATGACAGGCAGGAAAAGTGAAGAATGAAGAGAATTGTCAGTTTTGTGGGTAGTGCCCATTCTCCTGTATGATTATATATATGTAATATCACAAGAAGGAATCTCAGTGGGGCCTCTGTAAGCTGGCATGATATAAACAATAATAAAGCAAGAGCAGAAAACCATATTTGAAGATAAAATCTTCCTGCCCAAAAGTCTGATCTTTTCTCAGAGAAAAACAAGAAAGGCAGGTATGCAAAGTTGGAAAGAAGAGCAATGGGGAATAGAAACGAGTTGCCATTAATTCATTTTCCTACTCTCTATACTTTTCCTTCAGAAGTTGGAAGGAAAAATTCCTTACCTGAAATATCTCTGCCGCTGTATATATTCAAAATCTGTCTAGACATGATCCTGGACAGACTTCTCTAAGTGACTGCTTGAACAGGTGGGTTGGGCAAGATGACTCCCAGAGGTCCCTCCCAACATCAGCCATTCTGTGAGTCTGTGAAAATGCTTTTTCTGTTCCTAATTTTTCCACTTATGATGAAATAACATATTCCATTTGTCTGGCTATTTTTACAGTCTAGAGATGAAAGGGGTCACTGAGACAGGACTGTCAGCTTCTAGGGTTTATGATTGGGCTGACAACTAGGATCTATGCCAGCAGAGGCCAGTATTAGGGTTAGGTACCTGGAAACGCCAGAGATAATTGTAATCTTAATTCTAGTATGTTTAGGGACAAAAGAGGCTATGATTTAGATCAAGGAGAAGGTTTGCAAACCAGGACCCGGGATGTTGCATTACTTGAACTGAGACAGAAAGAACTGAAAATCTATGGTAAGCTTTGTAATAGCACTGGTAGCAAGAACAAAATAATAATAAAATAATACTGTGTTCAAATGAATAGAAATGAAAATTCTAAGGTAGATTACTGAAGAACCAATGTGTTCCACAGGCAGGAAACAGGTGCTGCAGCTGTGACTATGGAGACTTCCAAACTAGTCCTGCAGCATGCCTGGCAAACCTATGTGGGGGGCACTGTGGAAAAGTAGTGAGTGAGAAGAGATGATCTGCAAAAGGAGAAAGGGCAAGGAAAGGACAAGATAACAAGGAAAAACCAGAAAGCACTAATCACGACTTTGCCACAGATGGCTTAAAGATGTGAAAAAGGAAGCAGCAGTAAAAAGGAGAAATACAATGAGAACAGAGGAAGAAACAGAGGAAATACAAGTAGGAAACTGATGAAAGACGAGAGGAAAAGGGAGCAGCACTTCTCTCCCTGCTCTCTTTGCTATCCTTTACTAATAATAGCATTATTCTGTCCACTACACAGCATACCACATGCACTTCCAGATCACAGAAACCATCCTCCAGTATTTGTAGCAGCTGCTTTTCCTTAACTGGCAATTCAGGATTAAATACATAAAAGAGATACTCCATCTTCTCTTTGTAGTTTCTTAAGAAAAAAAAGACACAGGGAAGGACTTCAGGTTTTCATTATGCTGTTGCAAAAGCAGACAAAAACAAGAACAGCTATTCTAACCAGAGAATGTTTATACACATTTACACAATTTTTCTAAGGATAACAGACTGTAATTAATGCTGATTCTATACTATTCACTGTTAGTGCAAGATCACTTGAAAGAGAAATTTTTCTTCCCTGAGTCTTTGCAATTGGTAGGAATAGTCTTCATTTCCTTTTTATTTAAAAAACAAAATCTATTTATTTGCTTCGTGTCGTGCTTTTGGCAAGGATAGAGCTAATTTCCTTCACAGAGGCTCATGTGGTGCTGTGCTTCAGACTTTTGCTGAACAGAATAGTGATAACACAGCAATGTTTTAAGTTGTTGCTGAGAAGTACTTACACAGAGCCAAGGGATTTTCTGCTTCTTATGCTGCCCTGCCAGCGAGCAGGCTGGGTCTGCACAAGAAGCTGGGAGGAAACACAGACAGAACAGACAACCCAGACTGACCAAAGGGATATCTCATACCACGTGGATGAGATACAAATGCAAAACAGATGAATATACATCCAGGTGTACTTTGCTTTCTTTGTTTTTGCATTGCTCATCTACTGCTGCTTTCAGCTTTCGTAAGTCTGGCCATTCACAATATTTACTCTGTTTTCATAGCCTTATTTGGAACGGATAAGTTATGACACAGATTCTAACACCATAAACCTGAAACAAGTCTCATGTCTAGTATTTTCTACCTAACTACAGACTTTTAAGGGCTACATCAAAAGAAGCAGGACCAGCAGGTAAAGGGAGGTGATTCTTCCCCTCTACCCTGCTCTCATGAAGCCTCACCTGCATTCCTTTTCTCATTCCTTTACACTGCCACATAAGGACATGAACCTGCTGGAGCAGGTTCAGGGAAGGCTACAAGGATGCTCAGAGGCCTGGAGCACCTCTCCCATGAAAAGAGGCTGAGAGAACTGGGGGTGTCCAGCCTGGAGAAAAGAAGGCTCCAGAGATAACTTATAGCCTTCCTAGGCCACCAATAACGGGACTACAAGAAAGCTGGAGGTCTTTTTACAGGGCATGTAGTGATAGGACAAGGGGTGAGGGCTTTAAGCTAAAAAAGGGTAGATTTAGATTCAGTATAAAGAAAAAAAATCTTCACTGTGAGGGTGGTGAGGCACTGGCACAAGCTGCCCAGAGAAGTTGTGGATGCTCCATCCCTGGAAGTGCTCAAGGCCCATTTAACGGGGCTTTGGGCAACCTGCTCTAGAGGGAGGTAACCCTGCTCATGGCAGGGAGGTTGGAAGTAGATGGTCTTTAAGGTCTTCACCACAGGAAAACACATTAATAATCCTCAATTATTTGATGTTTTGCAAAGTCTTTCTATTCTTTGAAATCACAAATTTTGCTTCACGCACAGAGCTACGCTAAATAGCATTTAAAATTAGGCACTTACTCTGCTACACTGAAAACCTCTTTTTTCAGAAACATTTGAAACTTCTCTTCAAATTTCTGCCTCAGAATTTCGTTGTGCACTCTAAAGATGCGGTTTATTTTCACTCCCATGATATTATACACTCTGAAGTCCCAGCTACAAAATCGTGACTGAATTAGATCACAACAGGATCTAAACCTGCATGTAGAAATGCACAGAGGAAAATATTAAATTAATATTTTGTTCTTCAGTGCAACTTACCTGATTTTATTCTTTTTCCTTTTCAAAAGGAATATTCACAAACAATACATCTAGCCTGCTTCATTTGGTTACAACATTTTTCTCTTAAATGAAAATAAAGAAATGTACCTAATTTTATTCAAATGCCACTTTCAAAGTTAACCATCAAACATCAATACCTAATCATATGTGATTCCCTGTGTTCTTTTTCTCTGTTTGCACTGTTGTATTTAAAAGCTGTTTAAATCCTACTTCACTATGCAGATTAGCAGTTCTACCCTAATAAGGGCAATCATGCATAAAGCGAGCACTGTTTGCAAGAACCAACAACAGTTGCTAGAGTGAAACTTGAGAAAGAAGAGATAATCTACTGTGTAGGGGGCAGAAGCTCAGAGTTCTACCATCTCTGCCTGTAGTATATTAGTCAAATCACTTAATAAACACGTAGCTCTTCACTCTTTGTCTGATTGGTAAGACAAATTCCTCTAATTCCACCCAGTACTGTAAAATTCTTTAAAGATTTTTTGTTATTTGTAGTAATAATTTTGATTGTGTTTCTCAAAAAAGATTCTGCGCTAAGATTATTCATTCAAAAATCCTGAGGTCAGATTTTATCCCTGCAAGAATAATTTATTGATTTCTAAGCAAAAATATTTATTATTTTTCTAAACAAAAAGATCCTTGGCTTGAGAAAGTGACATTAAAAATAAATAGAATGCTATTTATAAACAACCTCGAATCAAACCTATAAGTACAGGACTACCTGCAGCTCTAATAAACATCGCTGAACACAATAGGAAGGCAGAGCTGAGGTGGACAAGCTTGGAGTACTCAAGCAGAAAACAGCCCTTGAAATGCTGCCAACCTAAATCTGAATCTCCCCTCAAATGAGTTTCAAGGTTACTCATACAAAGATTATGTAAGCAACTCCTAATATTTCTTCACATTAAAGCTCTCTAGGAACTTGGAATAAACACCACTATCACTGTTATTACAAAGCAATTGGATAGCTTGCTCATTTTGTTTGTCTTTAAAAAAAATTAAAAAAAATAATCAAGGGCGTCAGCAATCGGTAATACCAAAATAAAGACGACAACAACTAAAATCAGTCTTTGTGGACTCAAAGCTTCAGCCTAGTACATCACTGACAGAAGGTGAAGAAAGTTCTTCCTTTTTAATCAGCTGTTTGCAGCTGGAGTTTAACTGGAACACTGAAGCTTCAGAACAATTCAGATTC
Source organism: Penelope pileata (assembly GCA_013396635.1). Taxonomy (NCBI): domain Eukaryota; kingdom Metazoa; phylum Chordata; class Aves; order Galliformes; family Cracidae; genus Penelope; species Penelope pileata. The sequence continues at coordinate 405,459 of WBMW01004506.1, read as the reverse complement.
TTGTAATAAGTCTATTTTGTTAAAAATGATGAACTTTGAAACAAGAATCATATGTATGATTCTATGAAGTACTAGTTTGGAGTATACTAAAAAGTTTACCAGGGATTATTTGATAAACCTTCTTCAAAGCAAATGTTTCCCACTGTTTCCAATTCCATCAACAAGAATTGTACTAACAAGTTAAAACTCTCCTTCTTCTTCTTAATTTCCATTTGGTAATCTTTTTCAATTCTATAAAAGGAAACAAGAATTTTGTCTGGAACAACATATTAAGGACATGCGTAAATTAACATAGTAAGAGAGGAGTTAATCTAGCTTTTTTTTTTTTAAATAAAAATACAAATCAATGATTCTAGAGCTACCTATTTAAAAAAAATAATAAAATCTAAAAGTGATGACAATACAACTGTGGATAGCAAAGTCATGTACCTATCATAGCACAAAGCTTCATCAATTTCATTCCCAACATTTTGCTGTAATCTTAGGGGAATTATTTCTATGAGGGAAGGTCTTACTTTACTATAATTAGTCCAAATTGCAGTACTAATAAAATTGTGCTGGGCTGAGACTCAGTGTGAGACACTGGACTGAAATCTGCAGTAAGTAAAGACAACAGATTTCACAGTGTAAGTTCTCCCACTCCATCAGTTGTTCCATCTTAGAGATGATCAAGTCTCTCCCTCTTTTACAAACAGACTTTTAAACTGTACTACCTCAGTGTACTATTTCCACCTGAATGCAAAAGCTAAATTATTTGATTCTTTTGGAGCCTGATGCACTGCAGACTCTCTGTACTATGCTTGCCAACAGGAACACACTTTTTTGGTCTTATACACGAAAACAGTACAAGAACTAGCCGGACTGAAAGGCACATAGTATTCCTTAAGTGTCCTACAAAACATCAAGGAGAGAACAGACAGCTTTCTACTCTTCAGAAGAAAGCCATCCAATTCTTCCTTCCTGAGAATTCTGTAGAATGAGCTTCAGACCCATGATGGCATCCAACACCAGGTCCATAGTATCACTTCACTGATATTTGCAATGCTCCCAGTTTAGACCTCATCCAAAACAAACGTGAAACAGGCTCCAAGTCCTGTTGTTAATCTCCTAACCACCAACCACCATCACATCCAATTATTATTTAGAATATCAGATCTCTTTTCTTACACAATTCACTAAACATACTCATCCAGTTTTCCGCTCCAGAATGTTATTCTTTCCTTCATGGCATTTATTTTTCGTACAAATGCATTTTTAAGGCATGCTTTTTCTGTATCTTCATTATCATGAACTGAATTTTCAGTTTGCAGATTCTTGTTCCTCAGAAATTTGTTACTTAATGTTTTATCCAACATTTCCAGCTTGTCCAGTTCACATTCCAGCTGATAAAAAAA
>WBMW01004506.1:373082-404036 GCA_013396635.1 Penelope pileata | reverse complement strand
AAAAAAAAAAAAAAATACACACCATGATCTCAAGGCAAGAGATTAAGTATGACACGAAAATTAAGTTTTCGCAACATATAAGCCCTGTAGAGCACATCTCAAAACATGAAATAAGAAATTGAAATTATTGTTATTGAAATAAGTTCAAACTCTTGATTAGTAGATAGAAAAAAAAGCTGAATTACTTGGTCAAAGGGACAGCTTTGCTCTGGCTAACTGCACCTATTTTTCTGTTGTATCCTGGCTCAAATCCCAGTCCTATTCATATCAATTAAGACCATTGTTTTACACAGGCAGGATGGATTCCTCAGTGTGACTTCATTATGATGTGAGTCTCAGCAAGGAAAAGAGAGTTAGACAGTACAGCTGGAATGGAACTGCAGCTTTTCTTCAAATACTTAAGGGCAGGGGCCATTTCTCTCCCCATGACTGATCACTATGTGGCATTGTAATTGCTCATCATCGAGTGGAAGCAAAACTCTCTGAATTGTTTTCTGAGGTAAATCTTTAGGATTATTCAAGCCACTCTGCAGCTCAGATTAGCTACAGCAAGACAAAAAACTACATCTCAATCCTTTGGAATAACCAGCAAGGATTTGACTTTCATAAAACAGAAAGCAACTTAGCTCACTCTGCCTACACACTCCAATGTGAATATCATTTAAATATATGTATTAATTATAGGCATTTATCCTGACAAAGTGGTAAGGTGACTAAGGTGCATGCCAGCCTCCTAGACCCTATCTGATCTACTTATGTTAAAATAAGAAGGAAGATGTGACCAAAAAAAGGTATTAGCCTGCACTGGCAGAGTCCTTGGTTTGCACACTCATGATCAAAAGAATCTGTTGACTCTTGATCAAAGTACTTTTAAGGGGTCCTATTTATGTAATCATCAGTATTTTTCAGTTTTTTTTCTGTACAGATAGATGTGAAAAGAGCCCATAACAAAGTGCATTGAAGACCTACGAGGAATGTTGTCAAACTGCTCTACAGAAAATTAGTGATACTGTTACTTTTCTTTTAAGAATCCCCATGGTTGCACTGATGGAACTGGAATCTGATCCATGATGTTGCTTATGCTGCTCTTAAAGGGAAGGGAACAGACTACAATCAGTTGGAAATCTGGCTGTTGGCTACTCTGAAAAAGGGCTGTCTTTCAGGCAGAAATTATGTCCCACAAACTCCCGGATTACAAGGATTAGTAAAAGCCAATGTAATTTCATGAAATAATACTAATGAATATAACCTTAAAGGTGAAAATGAACTCAGAACTACAAAAATTTAAGGGTCTGAAAGACTGATTTGATTTATTCACATTAAGATGCTCCTTTAAATAAATGACTTAATTGGGAAAAACAAACAATTCTTCCCAACAGTCATTGCTATTTGTTTTAAATAACACATCTCTGGTGTCATTTCAAGCTATTTCAAACTTACATGCTTTATGTTGCAGCTGAACAACTTTATCTTACTTTCTGGCAAACTCTGCAATCTGCATTTGTTTTCTTTTAGCTCCTCAAGCCGGCCGTGGAGCTGCCTCTGAACACTTTTTACATGCATGTGATAGTACATTGTTTTTTTCATAACTGTGGTCTTTAAATATAAAAAAATATGTTATTAAAAAGTTGCAATTATTCAAATAGCTTATTCCTGAAGAACATTGCAAAGCACAGCATTAACCTTATGTACTGTTCCTCAGATACTCAATTTGAATCTTTAAATATTATTTCAGCATATTTGAATTTGATTGTATTTGATTATCAGACATTGGATGGTGCCTTGCAATGAACATGTTCTTAAAATTTTTTAACAACCAACTAATAATACTATTTGTATGAATACAGTAAGAATTTTGTTGTAGCTGCAGATTCAAGCATGGACTCATTCCATATACCTCAGCTAGCTCTGGTCTATATCCAAAACTGTTCAATACCATCATTAGGAAAATGCTCCCCGTGTCCTACATAAATTAAGAAACATGTTTTTCATTTGAGACCAGTTGCTGCTGTGAACCCTTTTTCTCATGTGCTGCAACCTTTTTTCCTCCTCAAGAACATTTTCCAAGGCAAGAGGAATTAACTGCCTTGTGCTTCTGCAGTCTCGAGTCCTAACGGCCACCAGGAAGACTGACACTACATATTTCACACTGAAATACATTCTGTGACATGCTGCACTAAAGAGTGGAACCTATTCAGAAAGTTTTTCCTATAGTCTTAAGAATAGAACTAAATTTGCTGTGATTTAGAGATGCTCTACTTGGATAGCAAAACATCTGAAAATAACTTAGTTACAAGATAAACCAATGGGAAAACAAATCTACAATATTTTTGTAAAATACTTAGAATATTTGAAAACACAACACGACCCCACATTTTCAGTAAATTCTTTCATGTCCTTTAGATATGACAGCCTAGTTTTGTTATTACATTACTTACACATGAGATGACCAACATACATTTTTGTTTTAAACATAACTTCGTATGCAAATTTCTGCTCTCATTTCACTATTAAACAGCAACAGTCTGAAACACTATAACTCTATGAAGTAGTATTGGCACTAGGTAAAAGATCATTTGAATTATTTTTCAGTAGTAAATTGCAATCATTCAGATTTCAGTGAGACAGAAAATCTTGTCTGAATACAATACCAAACATAAAGAGAAGAGTCCAGAAACTAAGACCATGATAAAAATGAAGATTTTGGCAACCCAATAGAGTATCAAGCAGTAATGTAAAGCACTCACTTCAGCTGGCTGAAACTCAGATCTCATAGTAACACATTCCCAGTAACAAATTCATTCATAAAGTCTGAACTTACTTCTGCCAGATTCTTGATATGCTTCTGAGAAACATCATATGTATCAAACCTTTGAAGCCATGGTATATGATACAGCACATGGACAGCATAATTAGAAAGAAGACAAACAGGGTTGGGTCCATACTGAGGATCATTTAGGCCCAAATCTTTTAAATTAGGTAGCCTTGACAAATTAGTGAGTTCCTGAAAAACAAGGAAGAAGTGATAACAACAACATGCCAAAAGATCTTAAGAAATGTGTATTTCAGCACATTTTAGCAAAAAGATCAACAGGGGTATTAATCACTAAGAGCTTACATAGAGCAAAGAATGCACTAGGAAAAAGGAGGGAAGAATAAAGCACAGGTGCAGTAGTGTTTATGAGTAAGGCCTCATGCAATTTTACAGACCTTTCAAGACTCATATAGAGAGATGAAGATTCATTTTTTCTGGGCGTTGCATGAATTCTGGGGAAAAAAAAACAACCTATAGCCAACCAGTGAAAAGCAAAGCAAATTTTTGAGATGAAGTTAAATCTCTACAAAGAAATCAATCTAGAAAAGTGATTGTGTCCTCAAAAGCCTGACTTGATCTCCCTCAAACTTAAAAATAAAAATGTAAGGTCACTGACATCAAAGTTTTTGAAATGCTTACAGTGAAGACAATATTTAAAGGATGTTCATTAGACACAAGGAATAACACAAAGGGCTACATTTCTAAAGTACAAAGTGACCAGGTAAATGCCATTATGGGTAATTTAGCTTCCTCAATTCTCGGGACAAATTTACTAATCATTCCCAAAAACGCCTTCAAATATCCAACAACCCTGGCACTTGGCTAAACATACAATCTCAAAACTAATATGTCAATAGCATATTTTTTTGTATGTTTACATGCAATGTTAAAAGTTGCCTCTTCCCTATTCAATTCACTCTCTATGCCCTGCTTCTCCCCAGTTCCCACCCTCTCTAGTTCCTACTTCATATTAATCTGTACTTCCCAATATAACTGTTACATGTTCTGGCTATCCTGTCCTTCCTGTCTGCTATCCTAGTTCACTATTACATTTGTCCCACTCAAATCCTCCTCTGATTTTTTCTACCTCCTTTTTATCCCCAGGTAACATCTCCTTATCCTGCCTTTCCTCTTCCTGTCCCTAGGTTTTTTGTCTCAAGGTATTTCTTATTTTTAACTTGAGTTTGTTCTTTCTTAAGCCAGTGGCCTTCTCTAAGAAAGTACTTAGCAGAAAAAGCAGAATGAAACTTGATCCAAACATGATCAACAGAAGACAGGAATGAGTAGTGAGGAAACTCTTGCTGAGCACTTGTATCCATTGCCTGAAACCTGTTTAATTTGAGAATTGTTAATTCGCAGCCTGATCATATTTGGGAGACAACTTGCTCACTTTGTTCAGACAGCCAGCAAAGAGGTTAAAAGAAGCTGGAGTCTTTGAGACCATAGTTGCTAAACTCCAGTCAATACTGAACGTGCGCATGCTGAGATTTTTCTGAGATTTATAGCTTAACCACACGGAGCAGGAAGTATCTAAGACATGTAAAAACACATTTTCTGACAAATTCCAAGCCTTTGTTACAACATTTTTTGAAAGCAGCATCTTTTTTTTCCCCTAAAGAGCTAAAATCCATTTGAAAACAGTAAAAATTAATATTGCAGTCTTTCTTAAACCATCAGCCATCACTGCCATGTGTTATTGGTCCTCTAATATCACATAGAAAAGTCAGCTCTCTTCCAAGAAACAGTTAAATACAAAAACAAAACAAAAAACCCAAAAAACATGTATAAAAGAAATACGAAGTGAGAACATACCTTGAAGGAAGATAATTTGTTACCAGAGAGGTTTAGTATTTCAATTTTTATATTGAAGTCCAAGCAACTTCCTAAAATTAAACAAATGCAAACAGCAATCAAGAAAAATTTGTTGTGTTCTCTACTAGGATATCTACAATTTCATCTTCTGGACTAGTTCAATCACACAAACACATCCACACAAATGCTTATTTCATTAACACAAATAATGATATCATACACAATATATTATTTTCCATTTCCACTCAAAGAGAAGGGATGGCATTTGAAAGATCTTTTTATTATAAAGATAAATCAAGGAAAACATACAGGTTCTGTACTATTTGTTTGGTAATGCAGAAATTATAAATGGCAATGCAAATGATGAAAGAAGTTTGATTTAGATTTAAACTAAAAGCACTTTATACTAAAAGCAGTGAAAAAGAAAAACGCATAAATATCACTGATATCTAATTTCTGTCTTCTTTGACACAGCTACAGCAACAGAAGGGAGTTTGGCACAAACAAAGATGAGCCCTAGGGAGTGTTGACATGGACATGGGATGATCAGGATTGGACATAAATATATATAGGATATACATATTCTGGATATGACTCTGAACCATGCAAGTTGGTAAGAATTTTTCTAATAGAACAAGAGAAAGATTAAACCAAATAAATACATAAGACCTCAGTAGTAACCAAAATGCTCATATTAGAAATGCCAGACTAACACCACTTACCTATTTTTTCTATTAAGTTTCCAGCAAGGTTGACCTCTTGCAAATCCTTCAGTGTATGTAAGCCCTGTGAATGTTTTAAACAATACAGTTTTAATCTAATATAGCACTGCAAATATTGAAGGGCCTGCAGGCTAAGAGGCAGATCACTCAAATGTGAAAATAAATTTGACTGGAGTCTAAACAATGTTAGCCTCTGTTGTAAACTATAGCTTTCTTTTGACATGGAAAGAGAGGATGCATTTTGCCCAAAGGGAAATAGCTTGGAAAGCCTTTGTAAATGATACTGTGATGGAAATAAACGTAGTCCCCCAGACTTAGTTTTGCAGCTGTGTATGAGAAACCTAACAGATCATGCCTCGTGCCATGAGTGCTCATTAGCTTTTGGCTGCAGCCCATGTCTTGGCCTCAGGACATCACAGGAACTGAAACACAGGAACTGCAACACTGATGTCAATCATTCTTCTCCATGATGACACTGCAGTTCTCTGCAGAGAGCTGCCACCAGTGTCTGTTGTGTGCTAGCTAATAAGTAACAATTTCTACCTGGTAACACTCTACTGCCTTTACACTTGCTCTCTGTCAGCTGTAATACATCAGTCTCCCCTTCCTTGCCCTATCAGCATGCTCAACTTTAATATCTTTTCCTTCCTCTTTCTGACTTATGGATCATGTTGTTGTGAATCTCCAATCAGCATCTTCTTCTGCTCTATCTATTTTTATCTTGGTGTCAGTATCTTCTTCTGCCTTGTTTTCATGCACTCTCTCAAGTCAAAGTAGACTGGGCTGCAGTGTTCTGTCTCCCTGATGGGAGTTGGGTGATTCGGAATGCTGTGTGGTCTTTCACTCGAAATGGGCATTTGTACATTTCTTCTCCCTTTACATGCTAAACTGCTAATGCCAGAACTCTTGCTAGTTTAGGTCTAGATTCCAACCCAAAGGTGAGAACGAATTGTATCAATTTTGAGGTGAGATAGGGGAAACTGCTTTCCCCTAGGAGCTAATTTCATACATGACAGCCTGAGAAAAACCCAGCATAAGAATTCTTCTGAACAGGAGTTAATCCCTCCAAGACAAGAAAAGCCAACACTAACGCAAAAACCAAATGGCAAACTTTTTACATAACACTGAAATGCAGACAGAAATCTGCAATTACAAGAATGCCAAAAAAAACAAAATCCTTTCCTCATCAGTAGTCACAGAGGTATGAAAATAGCTGATTAACTCTGCATATGCAGAAAACTGACAGTCACTCAGTTACAAATAATGTTTCAGCCTTAAATGCTTATGTACTGAAGATTAACATAGCCCTTTCTGTTGTTCAATTATCCTAAAAGTTAACCTTACTTGTTAACATAGATTCCACGCTATTAATTCACCATACATTAGATGAAGAAAAGGATTTATAGCAATAACAGCAGACTCACCTCAATATTCTTGATCAGGTTGTTATTCAACCAAAGTACATTCAGCTTTGTTAGGTCTTCTAGATTTTCAATCTTGGAAATTTTATTGCAATAAAGGTAAAGCTTTTCTAAATTTATGCATTTTTGTAGACCATCTATTTTCTGCAATAGAATAAGATGTATTTGCAGCACTAAACAACAAAATGTCACTCTTATTGTCGATATGCCACCAAATGGCACAGAAAATTGTTAAGTGGTTCTGAACACTTTGAGGCCACACCCTTTGAGTGGAATTATGCTGATATCAAAAGCTTTTTAATTAACCCAACAAAGAAAAAGTAGTAGCAGCTACAATGGCTCATGATAAATGATGATATGCCTTTTAAATACTGTATTATTTTCATGGAAATGTCTACATAATAACCAATTTCCTGGAAAAGGTTTTGATACGACTGCTCTAGTTACAAAAAATATTGTTTATAACAAACAAAAAAAATCCAGTGGTATGTTCTTAAAAAAAATTAATAGAAATATTTAAATGGAGGTAATTTGATCCTTATATAAGTATCCCAAAATCTCATTTTAGATAGAAAAACACAAGATCCAGACTCTTCCTTGAGCAAAGAAGAGAAATGCTTATGAAAGAATTTGATAGTCAGTGTAGAGGACTGGAAAACGGCTAAAGTTGGCTAGGCAGAAAATTCATAGTTAGCTTACCACTAAACAACATTCAGCAATCCACAGCTCTTTGAGCAACAAGCAACGCTCCAGGTCTGTGATGTTTTCAATACTTTGTCCAACAAGAGTGAGAGCAGTTAGATTTGGGAAATACTTCATGCCTACAATCCTAGGGTAACCTGAGAAAAACATCTCCAGTGCTGTTGTTTTCAGTCCCTCTTCATCGATGTTCTCATAAGACAATCCATTACATGTGCACTGGAAATGAAATGCAACCATTATTCTATTTACGTGCATGGTGTAAAAAATACATTATGAAGTACAACGTCTCACTGACATTACAGTACTGTTCTCAGTTCTCTTAAAACTTCCTATGCATCAAAACGTGTTTGAACATTTTGACAACAATCACTATGCAACAGTTAAATAGCTTTCTTCTGCTCACAAGTCATTTACAAAGTATTACATGAGTTCTTGTGAAATCTCAAAATGCAGCTTCAATTTAAAACAGTGATTTTCAAGTATACTAATTTTAATGAAGAATAAAATGCAGAAATCCATAACTTTATCTATAAGCCAGTATATATACACGTACACTCATGCACAGATACAGATGGTGCACTTTATCAGCCTTGTAGCTCTCTACTTCTTAAGTGATTGTATCAAGTAAAAGTAAAATACAAGTTTTTGGCCAGGAAAAAATAAAAATTTTACGTAGAATTTAATTACAGACAAGATTCAGTTTGAGATTAAGGCACGTATATGTTATCTACATGTGTATCTCTTACCGAAGCTCTCATGTTAGTCAAGAGATAGAACCAATACAGCCAAAGGCTCCTGGAAAGCCATTCAGATGAACAAAGGAGGTACTCATTTCAAACTGACCTAATCCATAGGTTTCCTTGACAATATAAAGATGGGATTCAGTCGACCAGACAGCACATCTAGTGCTATGTCAGAGGCCTTAAAAGCATCTGGCTGCTGCTGTTCCAGGTGCCTTAATGCAAATAAAATGCACTAAGCAGCTGTACCTATGCAGCTGAATCCTATCCCTATTTCTACTGACTGTGATGAGCACGTGTAGACCTGCAGACACCTTAAATGAATGCAGAGTGGGACCCCATATTAAAATTCTAACTGGTTCATGGTAGATAAAATTTCCAGTACCTTAGTTTATTGGCTGATTCTGCCCAAAACTATCTGATGTCTACAAAAATGCATGACTAAATTAAAAATACAGGATTTTGATGAAATATATAAAACAAGATTATTTTTGTTTCAATGTAAAAACATCCCTGCACAGCACTTCTCAAGTAGCAAAGCAAGGAAAGGTTACTTAAAAGTAACTTTCTTGAAGATAACCTCTTAAGAGACCCTTATTTCTACATCTTAATATTAATGTTTTTCCCTTAGTTCTGAGATGTTCAGATCACCAGAAGCTCTTAACAAGGCATGCCCTGTGCAACTTCTGGGGTTGAATGGATGCTATGCCACAATGACACCTCTAGAGAAGCAAAAGGAACTGCATGCTCTAGCAAGAACGCTGATAATTAGAAAAATAGAGAGGAAAAAGAATTAAAAACAAAACGAACCAACAAAATGGAACTAGCATCTTACCAGCTCTACAATGATCTCCTCAAGGTTCTGGGTGTCGTTACCACTTTGCATCATTTCTCAGGTTCTCTGCAGTGACTATTATTAGTATTTTCTTAGAAAAAAGATATCAATATTATTAGCAGTGTAGCTACCCACGTAATTTATAATCACATGACTTCCAAGAAGTTTGTTAAAAATATATATATCTAAATTCCTAGCAGATTCCATTTCAGAATCTGCATTTCTAATGGGTTCACAATGGAGATTATAACAGAAGAAAGCTGGAACTGCCTGGAACATCTTGATTTACTCCTTTTTTTATTAAGAATTTCAGACCCTACAGTTCCATAAGGCACCACAGCAGCTCAGAGCTCTGCACGGAGGATGAGGAACTGCAACCAACTCTTTCTGCCCTGGGCTCAGTGAGTGATACCTGCACAAACCGTACAGATGGGACGAGGACGAGCCAGCCAGAGCTCACAATTCACCACAAAAACCTCAGCAAAACCTCTCCACACAAACATTGAAGGTATCAGAATGCACTTGAGAGCATAAAACCTCTGCTACAAACGTTTAAACTAATCACAAAGCTGTTACAATTAACCTTCAGCATTATCGAATGTTTATTTGTATAAAACATGATTCACACAGCTGCTTTTTCCTCGTTTGAAAGCAGTTAGCACATTAACCACAAGACGCCCAAACTACACCATTATGTATCACCACACCTCTTTTGCATTTAATGACACGCAGCCAGGAACCCAGTCGGAACACTCAACTCAGAAGAATTTACACTAGACCAAAATCAAATTTGAGTTAGGCACCCACTCCTCTGGGCTTTGCGTGGCAGCTCGGGGAAGCAAACGGCTTTCTTCTACCTCCAGCAACACCCCTGGAGCAGTAGCCCCACACAGCACGTTCCCGCCCAGCACTGCCCCGTACCCGCCCGCCTCGGCGGGGCCTCAGCGCGAGGCAACGCCGACCCTCAACGCAGCCCCCGTCTGGGCGTCCGTCGCCTAGGAGACCGCCAACCCCCGCCCACCAGCAGGCCGGCAGCCAATCAGAGGCACGCTCGAGGGGCGAGGCGGGCTTCGCGCAACAGGGGCGGCGGCCATGTTGGTTACGTCAGGGAGCGCGGCGCCCGTCGCCCCAGTAACGCCCGTTAAACGGATCGGTTCAAACTGGGTCCTTGCTCACCTCAGCCATGTTAGAGCAGCAGGCTGCGCCTCTGCAGCCTTTTTTTTGGCACCTGACCCTTTGCTGGAGATTAATTTATGCCGCAGTGACTTTCTCTCGTGCCCTGTTAGTGTGTGGGTAGAGGAGTGGAGCTGATAAGCTGTTTTGTGAAGTGTTAAAAAAAGCAGCGTTAGAGAGTTTTTGCTCTATGTCAGGGCAGTGTGGTGTCTGTGCAGTGCTTATCTGCAGGGGGAACGTGAGCTGTGCCAACCTGCAGCAGAGAAGCTTGCTGTGGATTAGCTAAAACCAGTCAGAAATGTGAGTGTGAGATAAAACGGGCCCCTCAGGCTTGGAGAACTGTGCTCACAGCCCTTTGCACTGGATTAATTTTATCAATAAAAGAACAACTATAATAATTACTATAATTTTTTTTGCATGCAGTGAGCCTAGCTGAACGAATTGCAGTGGATTTCTCAGCAGAAAATTGGATCCCTAGTGAAAGGAGTGACAAATTTGTGAGTAAGGAGGCTACATTTATTGCAGATCACAAGGGTTTCTGTTGAAGTTTTTGTGTTAATGTTTCTCAACGTTTTTAGTGGAGAAAATGGCTCAAACAGCTTCTGTAGTGCTACCATGGCTGATGTTGCTGTTGCACTGCTTTTTCGTGTCACCAGATGTCACTCCAATGCCATCTAAGCAGGCAGTTTCCCTCTCTTTCTCCGTTGTAAGGGATGTTCCTGCATGGTCTTAGACTTCCCTGTCTCCAGGTGTTACAATTAACTTACCCAAAGACAAAAATGTAATAGGTTTTATTTTATCAGAGCTCTGCAACGACGTAAATCTGAGTCTAAATATGCTCTCCCAAATTAACGTGCAAGTATGTAACAGAACAGTTTTAATTTAAAAAGGTAATGCTGTGAAAGCTCTACACACTTTCAAGGAAAAAAGCCAACACAGTCATCTGAGTCTTCTCCAGAGGAACTTTTATATCATTTTTCTTAAGGTGTTATGTTCTGTTCCCTTTACACTAGATGTTGCAAAAGAGAACATCTTGTTTAGGCACATGACTCGTATTGACAAAGAATATTAGAGGCAGCTCTCCAGTAAATTAGTTTAGGCAGCTAGGCCAGTTGGTACCATTTTGTGATCTCCGTAGTATTTTTTTGAACAGTAATTGAATGACTAAGCAGTAAGACTGGACATTGCATCCAAATCCAGATATTCATTGGTACTATCAGTAGCAAATTGCATCTGCTTTTCTTTCTGAGCGTGTGCATGAATGACTCAATATTGGCAGTGAGGAAAGCCAGATGATCTAATTTGGGTGTAGGTATTTCTGTGTTACTGGAAAACACTCCTCTCTTACCAGAAGGGAATAATTAATTTTTTTTAAAACACCTTTAGTCCTTTCTAGGTGACTGAATCATCTCAGACCTGCTCTGGGAGCCTAGCGTCTGTGCATAATATCCCTAATCTCTTCAACTGCAACAAACATGCAGGGCAGTAAAACATTATTAATCGTGAACTCAACTCATTAAGAGCTAGATAATATTGCTGCTAGATAATTTGGTGTTGATTTATAAAGATGTTATCTTGGTCATCTCAGATGACTTGGACTTGGGGATAGCTGTTGTTTGTCCCTCAGCTCTTACTAACAGTGAGGGTTGCTACAACACAGGTGCAAGACCTTGCAGTAGGCTTTGTTGGACCTCATGAGGTTCTCCTGGGCCCACTGCTTGATCCGGTCTGGGTGTCTCTGGATGGTCTGAGGCCTGACTCAGGTCAAAGGCCTGACTGAAGGCCAGATAACATAAATGGCTCTTCTCTTGTCCACTGATGCAGTTATGCCATCACAGATGGCCACTAGGTTGGTCAGGTAGGACTTGCCCTTGGTTAAACCATGCCGGTTGTTTCATGCTGAACAATAAAACTGGGTGAGTTAGCTGGGAGGGGTCTGCCTCTGCTTGGAGATGGTCTGGCCATTTGTTGGCTGGTGATGACCAGTTGTGTTTTGCTGTTGCACTTAATTTTTTATATTTGATTTTTGTTTGTTTTGGGGTGTTTTTTTTTCCCCCTTTATTTTTGAACTGTCTTTATCTGATCGGACAAGTTTTCTATCTTTTACCCTTCTGATTCTCCTTGCCCAATCCTGCTGGAAGGGGAAGTGAGTGAGTAGCTTTTTAGTGCTAAATTGTGTACTGGGATTAAATCACAACTACTTAGTTTTCACTATGGAATGTCTGAAGAGACACACTGCAAGAAAGAAAGAAAAGGGCAAAATATCTAGTCCAAAATATATGAAAATAAGCTTAAAATAGAATTTGCAGGGCATATATTAAATGGATTGGAAATTGACTTAAAAGCAGATTTTGAAATGGGAAAAATCCTTTTAATGTTTATTAATCAATTTTATGAAACTATCTAATCATTTTATTGGCCACGCAAATGTTAGCATAGGCTTCTGCCAGTTCTGTCTGCAGATGGCACAGTCCTGTTGAGTAGTAAATAATGAAGTTACGCCGACAAAATATTTTGAATTACCTAATTAAATGGTCACAGTCCAGCAATATGCACTTCAATACAGCTAAATGCAAGCTGATACACTGAGTCTGTATGGCCTACAGCTACAGGAGTAGAAACCCATCCTGAAATGCTCTGACTTGGGAAAGCTAATTTAGGTTCGTCATAGCAAACTGCTTTGGCCTGAGCTCTCACTTTAAGTGTAAGGAAAGTTTACCAGCATGATCTACGGATTTATCAAAACAGTGAACACAGGTAATATGACAGGGAAAGGGTTTTTGTTTTGTACACTGCACTGATAAAACAGCTCCTGCAACAGTGTGTTTAATGTGGCTTCAGGCTAGGGAAGGGACTTTCAACCTTTGCCATGGACTAGAAACCAAACCTGATGATGTACTGCTAACGGACCCTCACTAATGAGAGGAAAGCTAAGATTGAAACAAATAACAGTATATGTACCTGGAAAATTACAGATGATAGCAAAGGCTTTTGAGTCTGATGGGCAAAGGCACAAGAAGATGCAGTCACAGAAATTTAAAGTTGAACCATGTAAAGTACTGTCAACATTGGTGGTGTCAGTGTTGTGTCAGTGTTCTTCTGTACCATGAATCTCAGTGGGATCTGATTTAGGTTAGAAATCAGCACCTGTGAAACTCTTTCCTGATATTTTCATGGACAATTTTTAAAAAGAAGTTGCAAGATTTGCTTTTTATTGATTTGAACTTTGTCCTTCCTTGCAATTTATTAGTAATATCCAAAACGATTGAGCTCTTTAAAACTTACCATATATATTTTTCACTGCATGTGAATGGTGAACTAAATCCTTTTGCCAAGAGGGGAGTTGAATTCTTCATTATTTCTATAGAGGATCTGCAGATAAAGAAATGTCAGTGTGCTTCTCATCCTAGCATCACTTTTTTCTGCCTCCATCCTTTTCTTCTTTCACTTTCCTCTGTGCATCTAGGGCCTCAACAAGCTCCATTGAAACAGAGTAAGTCTTCCATGAGATGCTGTGTAATTACAGTCTCATCAAGTTGCAAGGCAAGTCATTTTGGCTCTGATCTGCAGCTTGTATGCACTCCTGTAGCTCCACTGAACTCTGTAAAACAATGCCAGTTATGTGGCCAGCAATGTTTTATAGTCATATTCTTGCCTGATGTTGTTACAGGAAATTAAGCCTGTGAAAAACCAACCACCAGAGTAGATGCAGAAGAATCATTTGAGTCTGGCTATAACAGCATCCTTATGAATTACCTGGTTACACTGAGGTTTATGCCACTAGTTATAAAGCAGTAGGTAGAAGCAAACAAAAATATTCAAGAGAGTTCTGGGGCATGTTCTGCAGTCACACTACAGAATATTTCAGTCACCAGTCTCTAGGAAACCTGAACCTCCAAAGCACCACAGAAGTAGCACTGGAACATTTTGTCTAATATTTGGGCAAAAGAGTTGTACTCAAAAGCAGCAGTGAAATGCATTGAGGAATTTTCACCGACTTTTCTTCTCTTGCATTTTTCCGTGGTGACTAGTGCATCTCTGTCTCTGAGGCACAATGGAAATTGAAAACCTGCTAGACTGGAACAAGTGCAGTCAGCTTCCCAGGATGAAATAATACCTTAATTGGTCTGTCTGAGAGAGATGATGACTGAAGTATTCTGGATGTGATATGAGCAAGACTTTGAGATATTTTCATCTTGTGATGAAGCCATCTGTTAGCATAATTCATAGAACAAGGATACTGTAATCCTGATGTATAAAAACATGGATTTGAGCATGTGATGGACTTCCTACGCAATGTGGTCAGCTTAAGGCAATCCTAAAAGATATATTTTTTTCCTTCTCTTGTATTTTTTTTTTATCATCAAACCTTTTTTCCTGGATTACAGAAACAAGACTAGCCAAGCACCTTGAGAAGTCACCTGGTGCAGCCCTTTGCTGCAAGACAGAGTTGACTCTTTCCAAATCTTCCCTTTGTAGTGATTTTGCAACTCATTTCTAAAAGCCTCTGGTAATGGAAATTCTAACCCAAAGACTAATGGCAAATGTTGATCCCTATCAGCAGAGAAAGTTACTGAGTGTGAGAGAAAATAGTTCCATGCTCAGTGGCACTTTGGTATTACATTACCTTTTAGATTTTGCTGTAGGAGAGCAAGAACCTGGAATTTTCTAAAGCTCTGCTGACTGTGTCAGGAGCTTCCATAATTTCTCTTCATTCAAGTTTATATCTCCTTATGTTGCATAAGGAATATGTTTCTTATTCAAAATTCTGAACTAAGATTGACAGCAGGAAAATGAATGCGTATTCTTTTGACTTATTGTGATAGAGGAGAAAAACAATTTATAATTTTAGAGATGTTAATATATCTAAAACCTCCAAACATATCTAAAACCTCTAAAACATAAAGCCCTTTTTGAAATCATCTAACAGGGATACACCAACCTATATTATTTCCTGTAATTATTCTGCTATCACTAGGTTTGCACTGTAAAAAAAGTTGTAACAGGCTGAAGGATATAACAAAAAATTGCTAAAAATAATAAAAATACAAAAGTAATAGTCTAATGTAACATTCTGTGTGAATAAGTTAATGAAACATCCTCCTAAAAATACCAAAGGCTGCTGAGCATTGTTATGCTTTGGGTGAAGGAAAGCTGAGAAATGATCAAATTGTATTACTATGGAACAGTTCTACTTTTCAAAAGTCTTTTGGTTCTCTGTTATGATATAGTTGGTCCAAAAAAAAAAAAAAAAAGTTCTGAGAACCACAACTGATGCATTTATTCTGAAAACATGTAGCAAAAATGCTTCTTTAATTGTTCTAGGGCAAAAAGATTACCTATGAGTTTCTATTAAGGAAATGATGGTGCTGTGACATGTGATACTGATGTTGCCAAAGCAAAGGAGAATTTCGAGAAGCCCAAGTGGCTGAGTCCATCTGAAATGTAGAATGACTCCATCAATAGATGTGCCAGGCCAGTGGAGCCCCTGAGTGTCCAGAGGCCTGACAGCTCCCTTCAATTGCTTTCAGAGAGGGATTATGATTTCAGAACTGCACTGCAAAGCTGCACTCATATTTCTGGAAATTATTTTAGCAAGATAATATCCCAGCCTTTCTGAGCAAAATAAAGAAAACAGATACTAGGGATCAGGAGATTCTATCTTTTCCTTTTTGAAGTGAAGAACATGTCTTTCCCTGATGTTTCTTCTGGTTCCATTGCATCTGATGAATTTCATGTACATACAATTTCCAGACCTTCATATTACCACCTCCGTAAACATTTGCAGGAGTCACACCTGCATCTGGATGTCTTTGCTCTTTAAAATGCATCTGGAAAGAAGAGTAGAAAGTAAATGACATCTCCAAAAACCAACCACACAGATAAGCATCACGTGTTTTGCAGAAAACCTATATGTTGCTCTACAGAATGTTACTTCTAGTATCGCAGTTTTGACCACATCTTGGGCCAGCTGTAATTCAAATCATTTCTGAGCTCCTTACAAGAAGCCTACTGGAGCAACAGTAGCAAAGGTTGGTTTCCCATCTATGACAACATACCCATGTGAACAGAAAAAGTGCCTTCTAAGGTTGAAGGGAGAGAAGACATCATGAAGACAACTGATGATAAAATTTGTTTCTTGGTTGTGCTTCCCACAGACCAAACTGATTCCAACAGATGAGTAAAAGA
Organism: Penelope pileata; assembly: GCA_013396635.1. Classification (NCBI taxonomy): domain Eukaryota; kingdom Metazoa; phylum Chordata; class Aves; order Galliformes; family Cracidae; genus Penelope; species Penelope pileata. The sequence goes on along the minus strand of WBMW01004506.1, from coordinate 387,627 downwards.
TGGAAAGAAATGCTAATTAGCAGCTTATTTTTTTTTTTTTTTAACAAATTGTTCTGTACTTCAGGATCTAATTAGCTTTCAAGATAAGCCTCTTGTTGCCTGTGTTTTCTGAGGCAAAGTGGCTGATTTTATGTTTTTCCAATGTAAGGTTTATGTTCATGTATTTCCAATGCTTGAAGAAAACTTCTTCAGATTAAAGGCCCTTTATATAGTCCGTATATACCCTCTAGATGGTGAGAAGCCACTTTCACTACAGCTCTGGGGAATTACACAGCCCAACAGAGTCTATAAATACAGAGAAGGTAAAGGAGAACAGTGGGCTGAAAGTCACAGATAAGACCATCATACCAGAGTGGTGGTGAAGAACAACGATTCTAAGACAATAAATGGAGGGAGAACAGAATAGGAGTTTGGGAAAAAACACGAAAAGAGAAAAGCGTGAGAAATACTAAAGATTTAATTGCTTTGTCTACAGTTGATACTTTGAAGTAAGAAAATAAAATATTTAATGGAAAACAAATTTAAGGAAAATAGAAATCTAGAGAAAAATATAAAAAGTGAACTTACTTAGATGCGATAAATTGGCTGGGATTATAAGATAATTTCCTTGGAAATGTTTGCTGGTAGTTGTCTGAACCACATATCTGAAAGTTTGGGCAAAAAAATAAATATATAACACATGATAAATAGTTGTGCTGGAAGAAATTAAGACCTGGTGCTCTACTGTTATCAGCCCAACTCACTAGATTTAGCATCACAGCACCTGTACATTTAAAATTTAAAAGCCATGCTGGCAAGTAATTTCTTCTCAGTTTTCATGCTGTGATTTGTGATCAACTAAGATGTTAGAAAACAATTAGGAAAGCCACACATCAAGACCGACTTTAGAAAGATATTTAAAGATAATTGGATGCTACAACATCCAATTGTCAACAACAAACAACAAACGTTGACTCATTACATGCTTATATAAAACTGGAGAGGAAATATGTGATACTCTGCTATAATGGTGGTAGCATGTCATGGATTAAGCCTTCAGGACTATTCTAGCATGCTTGGAAGACAAACTCTTAGCCTCAAGAACACAAAAGGAGAGGACAGAGACTAATTAATTTGTTACTTTGACTTGGCTTTGGTACTGGTTAGCCACAAAGAATGCAAATGACAATTCTGAGGCCACCCAGCAGCTTCTTGCAATGTGACAGATCTAGGGCTTTGCTGCCACAGCGGTAATGAGGACAGGCTTGGGCAGCAGCTTTTCTCCTCCAAAGCTAGCACACATTTCTAGGGAAACACTGACAGGACAGGAGGGAAAGAATGAGAAAGATGTTAAATTTGGGGATGAGAATGAAACTCTGCATATTGAGCTAGCGTTGGGTTAAATCGATTCCCTCTTGCTAGACAGATTTCATTGCTTTTGTAATTGTTTTATAACATGTAATGGAAAGGGGGAATCCAGAATCCGCTCTCTGACTGCAGTGAAGATGGGCACTGACAGTAATCTTGGCAAAACCCATTTCTTCTTTCTGCCCTTTCTAATGCCTTTAGACCTTCAGTCACCAAAGGAGAAATTGCTGTTCTGAGCTGAGTGGAAGCCAGGCAGAAAGCAACAGCTTGTTTTTGCATTTGGGTTTATACACAGTTCTTAGGCTGGGGTTGCAGCTGGATTCCAAAGATGATTATGTACTTCAGAGCATGTGGCCCTTTCTGCCTGCTGTTCCATCACAAAAGGAGGAGCAATGTTCCAGCATTCCATTCCCAGTAATGTTCAAGAGGCATTTATGCTGGATATGTGCTGCTCGATGTACTCAAAGATCATGTGGAAAAGAGAGTAAAGAGTGATGTTATAAAGTTTGCAAACAATGTGGAATTAATCAGGTTAGTGAAAACAAAAGTTGACTGCAACGAGTTGCAAAAGGGACCTCATAAAATTTGAGGAACTGACCTGTGAAACACTAGATGAAACTTCAGTGATATCTGCAGGCTGCTGTACGTGAGGAGAAATAGCCCTGGCTACAGATATGCACTGATGAGCTCTAAATTAGCTATCAGATCTCAGGAAAAAGATCTCAGAGTCATTATGGATAATTCAATGAAAATACCAGTTCCATGCTTGGGAGTAATGAAAGAGGCAGACAAAGCAGTAGAAACCATGGGGTGCTGGTGGGGATGATGCGCAACAAAACAAATTATTGTACTGCAGCAGCGAATTCCCAGCATGCCCACAGCCCGCATTGTGCAAGCAGTTTTACCTCTTCCTAGAACTAGAGAATGATGTGCTCACCTTGGAAAATAGATGACTAGATCACAGAGGTATATAAAATCACAAGCAGCATGAAGATGTAAATAGGGAACAATACCCCTTATTTCTTGCTATACAGGCTCTAAAGCATATAATGCAATCATCAGGCAGGTACAGGACAAACAAAAGGAAGAATTTCTTTAAGCAGCCTATAATTAAATTGTGGAACTCATTGCTACAGGATGTCTTGAAAGCTGAAAGCATAAATGAATTTAAAATGTGATTAGACAAATTTATGGATATATCTCCATCAAAGGTTGTTAAACAGAAAGATGCAGTTTTGGTATCTGACTCGGGAAATCTTTCAGAATGGATTACAGGAAATATGCAGGGATATATCGAGGAAGGAAGGCAGGGCACTTCCAACCCCTGTGAAGGGAAATGATTTTAACTCCTGGTTTCTCTGTTTGTGTGCCTTTTAATAATCTGCAACTGGACCCACTCAGAGACATGTTGCATGGCTCCTGACCCACCAGAGTCTTCACAATCCTTTTTGAGTCCTTGGAGTGTTGAACACTTTACCCACGTCTTGTTTCAAGGCTCACTACCTGGCAAAATGGGGAGATTTTTATTAGCTCCTAGGTCCATAAGACATAGAATTTGCTTTCCTTGACATATTCTTGAAAAGATTTTGCAGGCTCTGCTGGGCAAGTGTGGACAGCGATCTGGGACATAGCAGACCAGTCTTACAGTTGTGCTTGCTTGTTGGTGACGTGCTCCTGGAAGGGCAATGGTAGTGCACAGTGACAATAATTAGTGAGTTGAGCTAGGTTAAAAAAACTTTGTTAGAGGTATTCTTCGTGAATGAATTTCCATTATCTGAAAGAGCACTTAAAGACACCTATATAAAATGATGCAGTACTGGGGCAGGGTGCAAACACCAATTGGGGGAAAAAAAGAGCAAGTGGGAAATGGAATCTAGAAATCAGTTTTAAAAAATGAGCTCCCTTTTGTTATTAAAAAATGAACCTCCCTCCTCCTCCCCAAATTGGTGTTCTCAGTGGGAGGTAGAAATGTTAGTGGGTACATAGAAAGCAAGAGGATAAATGAAGAGGAACATGAAAATGAAATGGCAGTGGTTTATTGAAGTAGAATCAGGGATGGCCAATTTGATCTGCATCTGCAGAGACATTAAGTCATGAAGCCTCTTTTCATAAAACCATAGTAAAAGCATGTCTAGAGCACTGCAGCTAGTTTCAGAAAACTGTTAGAAGAAGAGCAGAACAAATTGGATAAATTTTAACACTTGCAACAAAATGAAAATAGGGAGTGACTTATGGGAAGGTATGAATATCTCAGCAAAGAAAACATCAGGCAGGGAGAAAAGTTGTTTAAGCTAAAGTACACTATTGGCACAAGAACAAATGGCTGTAAAGTGTCCATGAATAAATTTAAGCTGGAAATTAGAAGAATTTGTCTAGCCCCAAGAGAAGTAAAGTTTTGGAACAGCTTTCCAGTAGAAATAAGAAGGACAGAACACTGCCTTCTTTTAAAATGACTGCATAGTTTATATGGTATTGTTGCCTGAAATAGAAAAGGACTGTGCCTGGCAAGTCAGAGTTCATTATGTTTTTGTATTTTAAGCAATTTTATATTATAAGATGAAGATAGGTTTGAGAACATAAACATTTGAAGGGCAGAGGGAGAAGAAGTGCTTTCCTGAGAAAGTTCCTGAGAGTTAACCAAGCAATATTTACTCAAAAGTACTCATGGATGACTAATTATTTGGGCTGCCTAAATTAAGACTGAGTCAGTAATCAGGATACTTCCATGATGTGTTGTGTGGTGGCCAGAGTAAGAAACAAGTCTGTCTTCATCTGAAGTCATGTAAGAGGGCTCTGAATGTTCAAACCCTGGAGCCCAATGGCAGAGAAATGGTATACAGGAAGATGATTTCACCAGCTGTTGAAAAGGAAGGAACAGTGACTGTAAGTCCTGGCTTTCAGGTTGGAGACTCCTACCTACTCACCTCACATGGAAGGCAAGTAGCGTCAGATTTCCATGTTGCTGGCATTAGTAGGATCTGCATTCTACAGAAAAGCCTGTGAAGAAGTACACATTTCACAAGGAGCTTCAGGACTGACATTTCCAGCCAGATGGCTCAAAATGTCATGAAAGCCTCAGATTATGAAAGCAGTTGACTTCAGCAAAGTTCATATAACAAAGGCACTAACCATGGCAGTCAGTATGTAAAAGATCAGACCTTAAGTGTAAGTATTGGCCATTTCAGACTACAAAATTAGCTTCTAATTTTACTTTTATCTTTAATCAGCTTAGTTTTTGTCTGTGAAGATGACTTCTGAATATTAAGCTGTCATCTAATCTTGTGTTTCACTAAGTGTGATGTTGGAAATGCTCAATAATGCCCTCTCTAAGGCACATGGAAAAAGCTCTTCTGTCATCTGAATGACAGAAAGAGTGGGGGCTTTCTGTTAAGTGCTGTGGAACATTGTTTTCAATGGTGAAAGTGATGGTATGGAGAATGGAACATGTAGAAGATACTGTAGGACAGAAGAACAGGTCAAAATGTTTTCTTTGTATGAAAACAGTCACTGGTGCTTAACTTCAGTGCATCTTTGAAATAGCATTACATCGTTTGCAGCATATCATTGTGGCACTAGGCAATATGCATATTTTACAGTGTCATTAATATACCAGTAGGTAATGGCTTCACAGTGGGATTTTCAGTGAAATAGGTCTTTACCATAAGATGAGGATACAAGTTCTAACTTAATTGATTCTCTTTCCTGTTTTAGTGGAAAATAAGCCATAGTAAAAACACACATATGCAGGAAAATAAGCCCTTTGAATAAGTTTTCTGATTTTCATTCAAAGTTTTGAATCCTTACATTTTAAGAATTGTTCTTGTGTATGTCAGTAGACTTGTTTCATTGTCTTCAGATCTTCTAATCTACCCTTTTAACATTTACACTCCTTTTTAAAATAAATATGCAGCAGGGACATTTAGTATTTGGCTGTGCCCACTTAGAAAATAGATTTCAAGTTGTTATCCTTTATTTTTAATATACAACCAAATTGCTAAAACCATTGATATTCTGGGCTCTGTCCAAGACCTATGGATGAATAATTAAGGTAAAAATCACTCCAAGTTCCCACATTCCTTTTTCATGAACTCACTTGATGTAGCTTTCAACACTGAGAACAACCAGAGCTGGACAAAACCCTGTCAGCAATGCTTTCCTACTAAAAGCACAGTTTCAAAATCATGAATTGTCTGCTATTGATTCTGCTGAAATGTTTCATTAGTGAACACAAAGGCCATTAGGGAATAGCTGCAGGTACAAGATGCTTAGGAAGTTCTAAGAAGTCAGAAAAAAACAAAATCACAAATGAGTCCTCCCTGCTTCCACAATGCAAACCTCATGCAGTCTCTTTACACCTTTTAAATTTTGAAGTCTGTATTGAATCATATGATTGCTTATTATATATTCATGTCGTTTTGATTTCTCATTCCTGTCTGGAGAGCCTCAAAGTCATCCATCAACCCCTCCCGCTGACCTTTTTCAGAAACCTCTTTAGCAATTTCTCAAGAATTGTGTATATGAAACAGAGGAAACAATTGTGTCTTCCAGGTCTGTTTAGTTGGGAACAGTGTTGTGAAGCCTCTTCTGCTAACAACTGAACACTGCAGTGCTGACCTGAGCTGCTTTAGAGTGAGCCTTTCTCCCATGTTGTCCAGAGAGTCCACTTGTCTGGCTTTTTTTTCTTTTTTTTCCCTGCCTCCTATCTCCTGTTTGCTCTGTAGATCGAGGTCTTAGAGCTCAAAAAGCTCCTGCTGCTTGCAGTAGATGGCAGGATTATGGCAACATGTGATCCTTCCACCACTGGAAGGCCCAGTGATCCTTATGAAGGGTTGATAAGACTTCTGAATCTAAAGCACAGAAAGCATTCAGTGAGTTTCATTTGTCTGAGTTTTTCTTCTCAACTCTCCGAGCTATGCAAAGGGGTAAAGCTCATTTCCTCTTACAGCATCCTTTGCTGGCTCTTACACAGGTTTTTGTTTTCTTATCTGTTTCTCTACCCTATTCGTGTTTGTGTTCTGCTGTAAAAAGCTGATAAGAATTCGGATAAGGAAATTACAATGAATGGGATGTTGTTGTTTTCTGTTTGAGCACAATGAGGACAGATTCTTTATGACCTGTTCTGGGAAACCTTCCCTGTAATGTTGCTTGTGAGTGGCGAAACGCATTTTGTTATCACAGAGGTGAGTGGGAACCTGTAGTTCTCTTTTCAAAAACATAAAGTTGATGGCCAAAGTTGTATGCTGATGCATGCTATGAACTTTTCCAAGTCAGTGATTCATCTCAGCATTTTGGGGAAGGAGACGTTTTCTTCACAATCCAGCAGAGGGCCATGGGCATTTGAATTTTTGGCAGAAGACTTGAATCATGCAGTGGGATTGTTCATGGGAAACCAGCAGAACCCTCGTTCGGTTTGGGATTTGATTTTTGCAAATGTTAAGTTACATTAAGAAAAGAGCATGCCACAAATTATAAAAACACATAGTCAGACTTACTTGCCTACCCACTCCACTGCAGAATGCTGAGAGTAAAATTGATGATTTTAAAGGTTGTTTATGTCAGGGATTAATCCTGCCTGGTTTTGCTTTTTCAGCACTGACATCAGCTAGAATTTGAGGAATGTAGGCTTGTGTTCACTACAAACAATTAATTCAGAAAATAAAGCCACAGATGAGTAGGGCTGGTAAGAATTTGCAGGTTGTTCTGTCCAATTTGAATGATGCGATATACAGAATGCACTACAAAGTGATTTTGAAATGCAAAGCAATAATGTTCCCTTTGAAGTACTGATATCAAGTGCTAAATGATATATCAATTAAATGCAGAAACAAGTCCCAACCCCGCAAATATTATAGAAAAACAGCTTATTTGAAGTCGATGGGACTAATTACAAATATAAAACAGAGCCTGGTTCTACAGCACTTCTGCTAACAGGAGTTTAATTTCATAAATTTAAATAAAAAATAGATTAAAGTTCTCTGAACAGCTCTAGGTTGGCTTCACACTGGCAAAACGCAGTTCCTGCCTAAATCAGCCCTCTGTGGGTCTCTGGCACCCAAACACCTCAGCATTATGTTTATCCTTGCACCACCAAGCACTGCAGTTCTCATATCATAGATGAGGTGCACGGGCAGCAGCCAACAGAGGGCTAAATTCAGCGTTAAAGCCTAACTCTTCAGTATTGTAACACCGAATGTTTGGGCAGGTAAAGCCAGCTCAAAGGGGCAGATGGACACGTCCAGCATTTGCTGTTTATTTTAAAATAGAGTAGCCGTGCTCAGGGTGTGGTGGGCATGAGCCCACAACTGAACAGGCAACAGCCTCTTGCTCAGGTAACTCCCTCCTGTGTGAATATTTAAATGAGAAATTAGAAATGGGGAGTTCTGATCCAGATTTTGGTGTATGGATTGGCCCGTGTGGCTGCTATAAAGATGTTCTTGGTTCTCGTTTGATACAAAGCAAGAAAATTGGGTCTGTGCTATAAAAAATTGAAGCCCAGACAATTATATTGTTAAATATAAGACCCAGCCATCAAGGTTAGACTGAGACAGGGACTGCAGTGTTCAGTTTTATCATATGCAATCATATCTGTCCTCAGATCTCTTACATTAGGCTTGGTCTCTCAGGTTACTTATTAGCTCCTTATTTTTCCATGAACCAGTGGCACAGGTAGATCCCCTCATAGCAACTGTTGCAAACGTTGCTGTTTACTAACAGGTGACAATTGCTTAGAGGTATCTCTGGACACAAATCATTATATCTATCAAGAATGTGTTCCCTTTCATTGCACTTCTGTCAATGTTTGCATATTGCAGTAGTTTTAGAGATAATGGATGCACCTCTCGGTTATACTTGAAGGAGAAATCTCTAATGTGTTTTAAAAGTGATTGCAGGTTTTAACTCCACAGGCTGATTCTCTGATATCCTGTGTGCCATGCCAAATCCTAAATGAAAGCATATCAGGCCATTTCAGTTTCCTCCAGCATGCAAAGTGTGATCTTTAGACCCTGTGAGTTTCCAGAGACATGCAGACAGTACATAATCAACACTCAGAGTCACATAAATGCATGCACTGTATCAGCATAAATCAGGACTCAAATGCTAAGCTCTAATGGACTGCAGAGCTGTGTGAATGCACAGAGCGCTCTGTGCACAATCACTTCTGATGTAATGCAAGGAAGTGACAATTCATGAAGAAAACTCTTTCTGCTTCCCTGGTCACTGGCTGTGTCTTTTTGGTACTGTATACATGTTCTGTGATGGGTGCAGTTCTGCCTAGACCTTTCCTTCACTTTCTTCAGCTTCTCCCAGGAGCAGATCTGCAGATATTTTTTATTATTATTATTATTTTTTATTTTACTTTTGCAGTATTATATCAAAGTCATTGTGCACATAAATTTCTGGCCACTATGTGATCTGCTCAGAGCTTACAGACTGTCTTGTCTGATGCTCTCTTTCAGCTGGATCATTATCAGTGACATTAAGTAGCACCAGACCCATCAGTGTTAGCCTGACCCTTTTTCTCAGCAGTAACTGCTCTGCCAGGGCTTGAAGAAGGCAGTCCTGTTCCATGCAGCTGGCAATCTCTGGCAGGCCAAATTCTAATGTTTCTTCTTTTAATAACCCTGGGCTAGGCTCCCAGGATGAGGATGAGCACTGCAGAAAGAGAAAAAGATTACTGTTCTGAAGATGCTCAGGAAGAACACTTGTGAGAGCATGCAGAGATCCTGCTGCTGCATGGAAGACATGCTTCCAGATAATACCACCATCTAAGATCATAGTTTCTGAATCAGACTCCTGGTCCAGTGTTCTCCAGGACAGGGAATCATTTCAATAGATAAATATTCTAGAAGTGAGTGTAGAGCCTTTCAGACATAGCTCTTGGATGGCAATTCAGCTACCAAGCAGTGCTGAAACTAGGCCACTACTGAGTGTATCCTGCATATGCAGAGCTCCCCCTCCTACTCACCCGTCTCCTCTGCTCAGCTCTCTTTCCCTACAAAGAGGCTGAAGAGGGGAAGAAGGGGGAAACAGACTCTGTTGATCAGAGACCTGCTGCATTTTCTCCTCTCTGACACCTGATACGTGCACATGACATGTGCCTGCTTACACAGCCAACAGTTTTTCTGTTTAAACTCCTGTCACTGGATTTCTTTATAAAATTCCCTTTTCAGAAAAACAGAGGTAATCCTCACTGCTCCTGGGGCGACTGTTGATGTGGAGGGGATGAAGGACTGAGCAGTCAGTCAGGCTTACCCGGGGAAGGCACCACCTTTAATCACATTTCATTACAGCTGGAGGGCTAGGGATGCTGAAAGCTCTCGCATGATGTGGGAATTAAAGGGCCAGGCAGGGGTTTGCATCCTGCTGTGGTACAGCTATAACCAGGCCTCAGAGCCACGAGCTGTCTGCTAAAGACTGTGGTCATGATGTTTCAAAGGGAAGGAAGGTTAAATTACACAATATGCAGTGAAAATGCTTCTATTTAGACTCTGGTATTTTTGACAGTGCACTTGCTGGAGGCCCCAGTCAAACCAACCTCCTCATTTCACAGCATGTGGTAAGAGATTATTCTGTCCAGCTGCAGTTTTGGGCTGTGTACCTGGCTCATCTCTGCAGTTATTCATTACAAGTGAGAACAGACTCTATGCAGCTGTTTGTTCAGGAAGGTATTATACCAGTACACAAATTTCTGTCTTTCCTGGGCTTAACCAGTTTTGCTGCTGCTTTGCTGGCACTGAGATGCTTGTGCTCTCAGGAGCCAAACTGCGTCTAACACCCTCTGGCTGATGCAGAAGCTTAATCCAGGTTACAGAACAGAGCTGGGATATGAGCCTGTGCGGTTGGTCCCAGGAGCACTGGGGATGTGAGTGATACCTTGAAGCTCTGCAGAACATTGCTATTTCCAAACAAGCCTGAAGCATTGGCCTCGGCAGTTGTAGCAAAGGTAGGAGCACATGGAAAGGACCTTGAAGAGGCTGCCTGATCCTGCCTCATATCCAGAGCTTGTGGACAGGGAGAGGGAGAAGGTATGAAGACCAAAGGTCCAAGGGACTGCTCGATGCACTGAAAGAGGACAGGTGGCCTTTGGGGTGCAGTGCCATCACCACAGATCAGCTTTTCTCTATTTTTCCCAATCGAGAGGCCATTTGCCTCTCTGTAGGGACAGTCCTCAGTAGGTTGGCTTTCCCAGAAGTATTTATCCTCATCTTGACAGCATCACCTTGGGATGTCTGGCCTCATCTTGGGAGTCCCAGTGGCTCTCTGTGCCTTGTAGGACAGGGGTATGCATGGTTTACCCCGCAGCATGGATCCCGATTTCATGCTGGGGAAGGCAGTTTGTGCACACTGGCCAGGACAGCAGTGCTGTGTACTCCCAGCAGTGTGCCTGTTTGGAGGATGGGGTATGGAACATGCATGGAATCCAGGCGGTCTGCAGCACAGATGGATTGAATTTAAAACCAGACGTCAGGTGCTGCAGTGCCAGCATGTTTTCTATGGGCTAGAAGGGAGTTGTTTTATTTATCTTTATTTTCCTAGTTGTAACAGCAGCCTCTTTCTTTTCTCACATTGCTTTTTCCCATTGCAATTCATTTATTCTAAAACCTCAAGAATAATCCTTAAGGAAGGGGAATGTTTTTTTCTGTTGCCGCATCAGTTGATACACCCTGCCAGGTCCTATACTCTTTGCTGGTAATGTTACATCGGAGACCACAGATCCCCTCGAGGTTTAAAGTCACTTTGGCCCAGCAGCATGCATCGGCCCCACAGCACAAAGGACTGTAATGGAAAGAGAAGCAATTTGTGTGTGTGTTTTCAGACTTCATACATTCAAAGACTTATAATGTCCAAAGGGAAGAGCGAGAGAATTAAATACCAATGAGCGGGGATAGATGAGACCTGCACGAGTCAGTTTCCAACACAAACTACCAGGAGCTTTTGTAAATTCATTGAAAACAGAGAGAAATCAGCTTTGTTCCTTTGTGCCAAGTATTACTTAAACTCACACCTCTGTTAAACACACATTTGATTAAGTCTTCATGCAGCTTGATCTTCCTGGTGAGATCTTAAAAGTCTTTAAAGTCTGTAGTGACTTAACCTTGTACAAGACAGCCCGAGTTGTGCTGAGTTTCAAGCATGCAGAAAGGATCAATGAAGCCTTCAGAGCGTTCAGTTGTTCCTGTTAATTTCTTTTTCATTCATCCTGGCAAACAAGAACTTTGCTGTCAGAAATGTATGTATCACACCTGTGACAGTCAGTGGGAGCCCAGGATTTGTATCCAAGATGTGAAATTGGACTCATAGATTCCCACCCAATGCTACATGGTGATGAGCAGGGCTGATTATATTGCATGAGACTGTTCCAGGTCACCTGGGGACTGTACAGGAACTGGTGAAATAAAGTCCTGGGTTGCACCACAGTTGGGATCCCTTAAGCAAAAGCTACCGTTCTGTTCTATTTATGTGTTTGCCTCTACTTGTCCCCACTTCATTAAGCAGAGCACACAGTCCACACACTCTTCCCTCCACATCTCCTACAATAGTAACGCTGTCTGTGTTCGTGATGGCAGCCCTCAGATCATGATAACCTTTTGGGTCTGTAGAGATGAATCACTCCAAGCGTGTGTGCATACATTTCTGACGATGCTGAATTATCAGAAGACCTTTGTGGTCGCAGATTGCTCACGCAGCAAAGCTGTCAGGGGCTCAGTGCTCCAACAGGAGCAATGCGCTCCAACTCCCACTTCCAACTCCCACAAACACCATCATGGGACCACCCCAGAGAGTGATGGGCACGAAAGAAAACCAGGGAGTCTGAACAAGGACATATATTAAACTTTACAGGAGGACATATTTTTGAATGTCATATCATTAACATTATTAATACTTACTTTGAAGTCCCCAGAATCTTGCCAGAATCATTGTCAGACAATATACCATGCATGATAGGGTAAATGTCAAAGGGGAAACAATGAATTAGTCATATTTATCCTCATTGCTCATGTGGTGAGCTTTAGATGTGGGATTTGGCAGTAAGAACACGATGACTAAAATCATGCTACTAAACTGGAGCAAACACCATCTTATCTTGACATAAACAAATAAAGAAAATCCAATAAACTTGTGTGTACAAGGCAGCTGGAGCATGCTAGAGGGACCTACTTTTCACTGTCATTCCATGAAGATGTTGGTAACAATAAATTCTGCGTGTGTGGGTTACAGGTGAATCAGCGTTCCCAGTGAGGGGTTCAGGGGAGCTGCATGGAAGTGCAGCTTCCTTCCTCTGGTGGAAGTCAGTGAGGATGTTGCTGAGTGCTGCAAGAATGCAGACAGCAGTTTATCTTCTGTATCTTAATTGTATCTGCATCAGAAAACTTGAAGCTGGTATCAAAGATGCTTTTTCTATCTCAGGTGATTTTGGAGAATATATTACCAGGAACTAACACAAAGTAAAACTGAATTTGGTAGACTCTGCTGTGTGGCATATACTTCTGGAAGTGCTGTAACAAAGTAGTGGCTCAGTAGATTCACTGATCACCTTTGCCCTCTGGATAGCCATATCTCAGCCAAGGGGGTTGGAGTAGTTTTCTCCTAGCCCAGATGGTACTGCATGTTGTGCTAAGACATATGCTGCCCTGAAAGTAAAATGACCTGTATAATAATTGCTGATCTAGAAATAGGGTGCAAAGCAGAGCAAAGGGAGAAGGGGGTTTGATGTTGTCACTTTTCAGGAATTAATTGGACTAGGGAGCTCAAAATGAGAAAGAAGTTATTGGTGGTGATGTCTGTTGAGATCTGCCCTGAGGACTCACCAACCCATGCTGCAAGGACCTGGAATGAGCAGGTACAGGTGACAATGGGGCGTTGGCACCAGCTGTCCCCCCAGGCACCAGAGCTCACAGAGCAGGTTGAAAACAATAAGCTCAGTTTATAGCTGCTTCAGAGGTGGTTTTTACAGGGCACTATAAAAATAGCCAAGTGATTTCCCTTTTTGAAGCCAAATCATACCAGTCTTAGTCCGCTTTAAAACTGTACCATGCAGTCCCCCATACAACAGCATCTTATTGTTTACAACCACAGAGCTCGAGACCGCAGTTATCTGAACTCACAGCAGTCCCTGACTTGCAGTGTGATTTGGCTACTCCTGAGCACATTGCTTCTGCTTTTGCCTTGGTGCTTTGGTTCCAAACCTCCCTGAAGCTCCCCCTGTGCTGAGGAACCTCCCTGTGCTGAGGAGCCCATCTGTGAAGGGCCCAGGGGAGCTGGCACTGAAGAGCACTGACTCAGGCAGCAGCAGGATGGCTCCCAGAAATAGAACCCAGACTGGAGGCAGGAGAATTCCTTGGGATTCCTTGGGAAGATAACATGGATGGAAATGCTGCTTCTAAGGCTCTTCATCTTGCAGTGTGGGCTTACCCTGAATTTCCTCTCCCTTTGCATGAAGAGAGTAGAAGTGGATTAAGTTTTCAAACCCATATGCAAGCATGGTTTCCTGAAGCTGGAGAGGATCTGCAGCATGCCTGGGGATGCTGTGACATAAAGAACATGGCTGGAGATCTGTTGCTGCGACAGGCAAAGAGCCAGGCTGGGGTGAATTCTTCTGGCTGGGGCAACTGCTCCCCATGTCACATCTCAATGGACAGATCCTGGAGAATCCCCTTCAGCGAGACACCAAATTTCTCTCACTTTGACCTGCCAGTGCCAGAGCTCTGTGCAATGCAGGGATGGTCCCATACCATCTGCCTCTGTTTCGTCCTCTGTAAAAGGATGGCAGGGATGCTTGTTCCCAGTGTGCCAGGGAAGTGGCACAGATCCTGCCCTGCTGCATCCCATGCTGCTGCTCCTCGCCCTGATTGCAGGGTTTCCTGACAGTTCAGTCTGCTTCTGTGAATCAGTCAGCAAGAAAATACAATCCCAAAGAAAAAAAAAAAAAAAGGAGAAAAAGAGAAAACAAGGCAGGCNGAGAGGAGGGAGAAGCGTGTGCCTGTCTGGAAGGGAGCACTGTACCCCCCGTGCCCACCCTGCTGAAGCAGTTAAACGGGGGAGAGCAGCCGCCGGGCTGGCAGATTGCTGCCCTGTGATATGCCAGCCACAGGGTGACGCAAGGGCTGGAAGGCTCCAACTAAACAAGCCATTTTCACCTGCGTAATACGCGCTGCCGGAGATACAGCAACAGCAGCGGCGGCTCCGAGCCCCGCAG
>WBMW01004506.1:306564-371131 GCA_013396635.1 Penelope pileata | reverse complement strand
GATGAGCACCCTATGGGGGCACAGGAGAGGAGGGAGAAGCGTGTGCCTGTCTGGAAGGGAGCACTGTACCCCCCGTGCCCACCCTGCTGAAGCAGTTAAACGGGGGAGAGCAGCCGCCGGGCTGGCAGATTGCTGCCCTGNTTCGGCTTTCGGCTCCGCCAGGGAACAGCCGCCCGTCGCCATGGCGACTGCATCCTCAGGTAAACGGCGAGAGGTACCCGGGGATGCTCAACAAAAGGGCCCTGGCGGCAGCGGCATCCCTTGGTTGTCCGTCCCCGTCCCTCCCCCTGCTCTCCTCCCAGCCTTGCTGCTTGGAAACATTGCTAACGAGTTAGCAAGCGCATGGAGGAAAACAGAAAAGAAGGAGCAATCGCGGCCTTTGCAAATAATTCTTTCTGCTGCGGTGGGGGAGGGGGACGCGGGACCCAGCCGAGTTCCCCGAAGCTTTTACAGTTTGCTGGGCACGGGAGGTCCGTGTTTCAGTCTGGTGTGTGTTTGCAGCCTGACTTGGTGGGCTCTGTCCTCATGTGAGTTACACCTGTACACATCCCGAGTGATAGATCTCAAAGGGGTTACTTCAGGTATTCCTTGTGTACCTGAAATTCTCGCGTTGCCCCACGGTGTTATTTCAGCACACAGATTTTACTGGAGTGACTGTTCTGAAGAGTTGTTATCTTTTCTGCGTGCTTTTGGGGCATATCCTCTTAATTACGGACTTTTTGATTGCTGTGCTTTCCTCCCTTTGCTCTTTATGTGCAGTCGACTTCAGGTGCGTTTAGTTTAGCCAGTCTGTGTGGGCTCATTGATTTTTCAGTTTATGTTTGTGATGCATTTGATTTCCCTTGGTTTAGGATTCATTTCTTTAATGGGAGTGCTAATAACCGGTGTGCTGAAACCAGAGGGCTTCAGTTTCCAATATGTCCTGGTAGAAATGTTTGGGGGAAAGTGGCTCTATTTCCTTCTTGGTGACCTGATCTACTGCTTGATCTAGTGGTTGGCAACCCAGCCTGAGGCAGGGGGATTGAAACTTGATGATCCTGGAGGTCCCTTTCAACCCAAAGCCATTCTGTGATTCTATGATTTACCCACTTCATTTTGCTCTACTGCCCATCTGGGATCCCCAGTAAGCAAATAACCCACCCAGCCCTTGGGAAGCTGGTGGATCCCAGCTAGATTCCTCTTCACTGCGAAGTGGATGTTTCCATTATGCAACCTGACAGCATTAAACTTGTGTTGAGTAAGTTGAGGGCCAGGGCTTGGGACGGGAATCAGTCTCCGTTATGCAATAGCTGCAGGAGCATTAGGAACTGCGTTTTGGGCTGAGTCCTTCCTAATCCCCTTCACTTAATAAGCACAGAGTAGCTGGCAGAATCACCAGAGTCAGCATGGCTACAGATATTATTCCGCTCATTCCCATCTGTATGTTTTTTTAGGATTTGAGCATTCATCTGTGCATGTGTGCACTCCCGACATGGATGTTTCCCTGCTGCTTTTCTGTCTGCTCGATGCTACTGAGTTCAGTAGTAAAATGGGATCTAACGCCCATCGGCTGATGTGGGAAATGTTTTGCTGCTTCGTAGCTTTGGGCAGGCAGCAAATCTGCTGATGTGCTGCTCATTCGCTGTGCTGAGTGGTAGGTTGTGAAACGTGACTTTCTCCTGGCGAGGGAGGCAGATGGATGCGGCGTGCGGCCGCTCGCGGCGCGGGGTGTGCGTGCCTGGAGCAGGGCAGGATCGGGGTCCCAGCCTTGGGCTGCTCCATGGTGTAATGGCACGAAGAAAGGGGAAGAGATCATGTGAGCTTTTGTTGCTCACTGATGGATAAAAATATGGCCATGCTGAATCTTAGCATACGGAACAAAGAGGGCTGGTCTCTGAAATAGGATAAATCCCAGTACATTGAATGGCTGTTAATGTTTAATGAAGGCTTCTTCAGGCTTAACCTGCTTTGCAGATTTGGGCTTGGAGAATGCAGAATAGAAAGAATGAAAGAATAAAGAGAGAGAAGAAAAAGAAAAAAAATAGGAAGAAAAAAAAGAGAAGGAAAAAATAAAGAAAATTTTCTGCTTTTGGAGTCATCTGCAAAGGGACTTTAGACATATGGGTTTGCATGGGTCAAATGGTGGCAAGGCAAAGATAAAATGAGCAATACAGACCTCTTCTGATGTTTGCTAGCAAGCAGTCTGATTAGCAATATCCTGAGAGCAGTGATGTGTTCTGCACAGTTTCCATTTCGGTTTCCGTGTTTAATAGGTAACTGGTGTGTGTGTGTGTGTGAGAGAGTGCCCAGGTGGCCGTGCCAGACACAGCAGCATCCCCACCAGTGAAGCCCTGAGCACGCAGTCCCTGTGTCTGCAGCACCTGCATTTCTGCTTCANATTCGCTGTGCTGAGTGGTAGGTTGTGAAACGTGACTTTCTCCTGGCGAGGGAGGCAGATGGATGCGGCGTGCGGCCGCTCGCGGCGCGGGGTGTGCGTGCCTGGAGCAGGGCAGGATCGGGGTCCCAGCCTTGGGCTGCTCCATGGTGTAATGGCACGAAGAAAGGGGAAGAGATCATGTGAGCTTTTGTTGCTCACTGATGGATAAAAATATGGCCATGCTGAATCTTAGCATACGGAACAAAGAGGGCTGGTCTCTGAAATAGGATAAATCCCAGTACATTGAATGGCTGTTAATGTTTAATGAAGGCTTCTTCAGGCTTAACCTGCTTTGCAGATTTGGGCTTGGAGAATGCAGAATAGAAAGAATGAAAGAATAAAGAGAGAGAAGAAAAAGAAAAAAAATAGGAAGAAAAAAAAGAGAAGGAAAAAATAAAGAAAATTTTCTGCTTTTGGAGTCATCTGCAAAGGGACTTTAGACATATGGGTTTGCATGGGTCAAATGGTGGCAAGGCAAAGATAAAATGAGCAATACAGACCTCTTCTGATGTTTGCTAGCAAGCAGTCTGATTAGCAATATCCTGAGAGCAGTGATGTGTTCTGCACAGTTTCCATTTCGGTTTCCGTGTTTAATAGGTAACTGGTGTGTGTGTGTGTGTGAGAGAGTGCCCAGGTGGCCGTGCCAGACACAGCAGCATCCCCACCAGTGAAGCCCTGAGCACGCAGTCCCTGTGTCTGCAGCACCTGCATTTCTGCTTCACGTTACCTACACAGCTACAGCTGCCCTCTCCCCCTCTCCCTTCACCTGGAGAAGCATTGCACTGTTCTTTCTGAGTGACGAAATATTCTCAAGTTGCTGAGTAAGAGGTCTGTCTTATTGCTGAGTATCTAAACCTGTCAAGTATTGCAGAAAACTGCTTAATTCTCCTGCTTAGAGGGGACTCCTGCATGTTCCAAAATGTAGGAATGGATCCAGAGAAGGGTACCTGGCTCCAGCAAGTGCCATACGCTTAGAACTCTCCCTATGTAATGGGGCACCTGGGGACATTCAAACAAGGAACAAGGCATCCAAACAAGAGCAGACTGGCTGGGTTGTTTCCCAAACAACTCCTGACGCATCCTATATCTTCCTCTGCAGCCCTCAGACAAGTCCTTTTTGTGAAAACCATGGTTGTTCTCTTTGAGGCAAGAGCAGCATTTGGAGACCAGGAGATTCTCCCAGCTTGAAAATAGTGGAAATTTATCACACGATGCACAGAAATGTTTTTATACAGCCTAAAAATTTGCAAACTTTCCCCGACCTGGGCTTTTGTTTTAAGTTTGAAAACCAGCCAGGGATTGTTGAAAGGTTCAGGAATATTTTCAAGCTGGCCTTGGGCCCGGCTTTGAGCCAAACTGGCTTTGTGTCAAAACCTTGCAAGTGGTTTCTGAATGATGAAAAGCAATGGGTTTTGCTGCCTGTGCTTTGAATCAACCAAAATCAGCAATGATTGGAATTGCAGAAAAACATTGCCCACGAGGAGTAGAAAGCTCAGAGGTTTCTCAAGCAAAGTCAGGGTAACGCTGATCCCACAGCTGCTCCTCCTCCTGCAACGTAGATGGACTGGGCAGGGGCAAAGCAGAGTCCCTCTTGCTTTTATTCTTGGCCTCTGGGTTTTGCTGAAAATATTCCACTCCTTCAGAATGCTCCTTCCCAAAGATGAATTTGATGTAGAGTGAGAGGAGCTTGCAGGCAGCTCTCGCATGGGCTGGGGAGCTGTGTTGTGTTGGTGAGGAGAGCCCCATGTCACCCAACACACCATCTGGTCACAGATTCTGTTATTTATTTTTATACATCAACAGTGATTAAAATTCCTTGAAAAGCATTATTTCCAAAAATATTACACAGGCTGCCAGGCACTTCCCAGAATAAATAAATAAATGTGGTTTCCTTCAGAGAAATGGCCAAAGGTAAGAATGGATTCTATCTCTGTGGTGCAGGTATATTTAGGGAGAAAAAGAGAGGAGAAAGAGCAGGAACTCATTCACGTGGTGATTCCTGTGGCAGAATGTGGGAAGTTGGCCACAGCCTTGTGCATTGGTGGATATGTAGCACTTTGAGTCCTGTGTTCAGTTCTGGGCCCCTCACTACAGGAGGGACATTGAGGCCCTGGAGTGTATCCAGAGGAGGGCAATGAAGCTGTGAAGGGTCTGAAACGCAGTGCTATGGGGAGCTGCTGAGGGAGCTGGGTTAGGTCAGTGTGGAGCAGAGGAGGCTCAGGGGAGAGAGACCTCAGTGCTCTCTCCAACTGCTGAAAGGAGGTTGTGGTGAGGTGGAGGTCAGCCTCCCAGGTAGCAGCGATAGGATGAGAGGTGATGGCCTTAAGTTGTGCCTGGGGAGGTTCAGGCTGGATATTAGGAAACATTTCTTCTCAGAAAGAGCGATCAGGCACTGGCACAGCTGCCCAGGGAGTGGTGGAGTCACCGTCCCTAGAGGTATTCCAGGCCCATGGAGATGTGGCACTGAGGGACATGGCTCAGTGGGCATGGTGGGATGGGCTGGGGTTGGGCTTGGGGATCTCAGAGGTCTTTTCCAACCTTAATGGTTCTGTGATTCTATGATTCTATCTATGACATCGTAGGGGAACTCTTAGGTCACGGCTTGAACTGGTGATTGAGCACCTGGTGAAGGGCTGTGGCTGCCTGGGGAGCACAGGTAAATAGTTTGCACCTGTGCTCCCAATGTGACTGGAAGGAGGTGGACCCAGGGCTCATATAAGGGCAGCCACTGAAGGGAGAGCATCTCTTGGAGCTAGGTGGCTTCCTGGAAAGTAGTGCTGCATAGCCAGAGAGCTCCCTTCACCAGTTAGGTGAGTCAAAACTTTTGTGAAACCTTTGTTTGTGTCTGTTGTTAAAGCATATCATACTTTGCCTGGGATGACAAAGAACCTGTCTGAACCAATTCTGTTTCTTCATTTGCAAAACAGGGATGATTTCCAGGCAGTGGTAGCATGCCCCTTCATCCGTGTAAGTGAGATTGGAAGCCACCAGTGAGCCCTGCCTGCTGCTGCTCACACTGGGATGCTTTTTGCCTTTTGACTGGCACAGCAGTCAGGACCTCCGTGGCTCTTGTGTCCTGTTCCTCATCTACAGAGGTCACAAGTGGGGTCCAGCTGTGCCATGGGAGATGGCATTAAATAACTGGGCTATGCATATGAGGATGGCAAATAGCATCTGTGGGAACCTTTCTGGAGTGGCAGCCGGGGGCTGGTTGGGATCCTCAGGAGTGTTTGAGTGTTACAAAAGCCCTGTGTTTTTGAGAGTGAATGCCATACGTGTAGCATGCACCAGAAAGGCAAGGTGGGAGGAAGGGTCAGAAGGGTTGAGGAGCAATGAGATACCAAACCCTGGCTGTGCTTTCCTGGTTCCTGCTTGCTCTGTGGCAAGGACAATTTCTCTAAGCTCAGTGCTTTTAGTAAGGATACCTCAAAAAAAAAAGTTCCCAATTCACATAATTTACAGGGATCAATTTTGAAAAATAGGTGTTGAGTAACCCCATGCTACGAGCTGGGCCCTGCCAGCCAGGGGTGTGGTGAAGTGCTCTGGCAGAAGCCTATGTTTGTGCTGATGTCCTTTACTTGGAAAACTCAGTTTCTCTCCAGTAACTGGAGAGAGTGAGTTAATGGTGACCTCACTCTTCAGCACAAAAGACTTTTTTAGTGGTTTTCAGGCAGTTTGAGAGCACAGGTATTCACCTAGGTGGAGAGAAGCAGGTAGGAGAGTGAGCATCTGCAGTTTTGGAGTTTGGCACTGATGCTTTCTGGGGATGTCAGAGCACAACCACATGGTGTGTGTTACCTAAAGCAACTGGCTCAGCTGCTCTTTGTGGCCTTCCAAGTATTGCTTTAGCAATACTGCAGTGTGCAGTGCTGCTCACATCTGAGTATTGGGGAGGGGGGAACGGGTGCCAGGTGCTGGGAAGGGCAGTGCCTGCACTCTCTCTGGGCTTAGCAACCCCAGTAACTGCTTGTGTGCTCACAGAGCCGTAGAATTGTAGAATGTCCTGAGTTGGAAGGGACCCACAAGGACCAATCGTGGACTCACACAGGATCACCCAAAATCAAACCCTATGTCTGAGAGTGGTGTCCAAATGCTCCCTGAGCTCCAGAAGTGTGGGGCTGTAACCCTCTGCCTGGGGCAGCAGTGCCATGCCCATCACCTCTGGGGCAGAACCTTTTTCCAACCCCCACCTAACCCTTCCCTGATGCAGCTCCATGCGATTCCCTCTGGTTCCTGGAAAAGTTAGGGCAGATCCTACAGGTTTGTCCATCTCGTTTTCACAACCTGTCCCATGGATGGATATGGCCCAGCTCATGGTCTGGGCTGACCCTGTGATGCTTGGGGCTGATGTATGGCTCTGCATCTGGCCCTGAGACCTAATTGCTGTGTGCATGGATGTTTTAACTCAAAGTTTCTGAAATAGCTGGGGAGTTGTGCTGTGGTTTCACATCATTAACAGAGAATGGAGTTTTTTAAATGAGTGACTTAGAAATTTGCCTCGCTTTCCCTCCTGAGTAGTCTGTGCCTCCAAATGAGCCAAGAACACACAGAGCCTTTTGCATTTTTAATGTGGCATTTACGCCCTTCTGTCTGGTTTCCACGTGGTATTGTCTTACTGCCATGTTGGGGCTGCTTACAAAATTCTGGGGTTTATTTGGTTTTCTTACAAAAGAAAAGAAGGCTCTCACATAGCAAACTGTGTTTTGAGTAATGAAGCATTATTTGTAATTAGTTTTCTAATTTAGGGGAAGTAAATATATGTGCTGCTGTAGACTCTGCATGATTCAGCACTGAGGGACACGCCCCGTGTTCAGTGTTCATGTTTCTGAAGTCACTCCTGCTTTATGGTCAGCCCAATCCTTTAAGAAACCGTGCATCGTTAGCAATGAGAACTTTTGGCATTCACCTGCAAAACCAGACTTGAAATAGAGGGCACCATAATTGCCCATTTCTGTCCTTCTTGTTCCAATAAGGTATTTAAGATCCTTATTATATGGAACACGTGTTCTTAACTGCTTTAAAACATTAGGATGGCCTTAAGCATATGCTGAAAGGTGAGCATGTGTTTTTTCTGAATTTCAGCGTAAATGGTGTAAGATATATCATGGATAAATTGGCTTTATTACCCATTAGGCCAGACTGCTTTGGATCTCTTGTGTGCAAAATAGAGGTACCAGCACTTACCTGTCTCATTACAGCACTGTGGAAATTAACATTGATAGACACCAAAATCTTCGGATGAAAATGTTGTGTAATGTGATCTTGTGTGTCTGTGTGAGACTAAAAATTGTTGGAAATGACAACAGCCTTCGTAAGTCTTGAACATTAAGGTGTAGTTTTGTGAACACTGGCTTTATCCTTTAATATTCCTTAAAATTGCGCTTTTCCATATTTATTTCAACAAGAGCTGCTAAAAGTTCCTTGATATTTCTTTCATTGCTGTAACAATACCCTGACCTTGATACATCCTCCAAACTACCATGAGGTGTCTTACAAGACAAGGTAGCTGAGTCTTCAGAGACTCCTCCAACACCTCTGCCACTAACAGCTGCAGCTTTCCCAAAGCCTCCTTGCGCAGCAGTGATTCCTGGCCTGGATATGGTGCCACAGTGAGGAGTTTCCCTGGGTACCACTTAGGATGGACCTCAGCAGCCTGCTCGCTGAAGGATGCTTTCTGCACTGGGAACTCTGCAGGTCTGCTGAGTTATGTCAGCTCCAGGCTTTGCTGTGCCGCTCGATGTGAGTTATGTTCTGTTTATCAGCAGTGCTGAATTTATGAACTGCAGCTGATTTATCGTTGGGAGCTTTAAAGACATTGAAGGGCTTGTTAATCACAGCCAGTAAACAGCAAGTGTATGGGGCAGCCTTGTCAGGCTGGGAACCTTCCCACTGCCAACGCCGGGGACCTTGTTTTTCTCTTGACCCATGGGACTTTTCTCCATGCAGATACTGCTCTGATGCATGCTGGCACCCCTAGGTGCGCCCTGCGGCCTCCAGCAATGCCCTGCGCCCCTCAAACACAGCCTGGGGAGGCTGTCCCCGCCCCTTCCAAACATCCTTCATGTGCACATTGCAAAGCTGCAAATGTAGAAGACACAAACCTGAATGATGTCCTCAACCTAACCAGTTGTACAAACAGTCTAAAAATCCCCACCCTCTGCAGCAGAGGGGCTGTGGGCAGTTGGAGTTCACACTGATTTTCTTCTGCTGTGCCTGGCCCCTTGCACGCTGCAACCAGTGGGGTGCTGTTCAAGGAATTGATGGGGAAACAGGCTGCCATCACAGCTGGCAATCAGTGAGGAACTTTGGCCATTTTGCAGGCTTAATTGTGCCCCCAGCTTGGAGGTAGCAGGGATGAAGGAGGATGTCTGCACCACCAGAGATGGCATTGTGTACGTGAGGAAGGTGGGAAGACCTCACCACGTGTATATCCCAACATGCACACAGCCAGCACAGTGGCTCTGCTTGGAAATACTTTTAATCCTGAACTCATTGATGGACCAAAGAGATGGATCCCAAGCAAAGCCTGAAGTTGCTCTCCTTCTTCCACCATTGTGTGAGTGCGTCTCTGGGCTCAGCTCAGTGCCATCCCTCTCCCTCATATTCTGTTTCGGGCATGAGGAATGGCACCATGGCTGAGTGGGCTTTATCATAGAATCATAGAGTGGATCAGGTTGGAAGGGACCTTAAAGATCATCCAGCTCATCCCCTGCTGTGGGCTGGGTGCCCCCGACCAGCTCAGGCTGCCCAGGGCCTACCCAGCCTGGCCTTGGGCACCTTCAGGGATGAGGCACCCACAGCTCTGGGCAGCCTTATGGATATCATCTCTCCTCTGCATGCTCATGTGTGAGGGGAGCTGAATTTCAGTAGGTCTTAATTAGGTCTTTCTCTTGATGTCCTTAATTCAGAGGCTAAAGAGATGCACTTGCTGCTCATGTGCATGGGAAATGTTTTGTGTTTCAGGGTGTTTTCATTCCTGTTAACTTCTGCAATGAAGCATAGCACAATGCCCTGGAAATGAAACATGCACTTCAGCTGAGTGGAGGCTGAGCTGCTCTGTGCAGGTGCAGCTGTAGGATATGTACTGTAACCATATGTATTTGCAGACTTATACAGAGGAAGATGTGTTCTCCCACCCTTTCACAAAAGTTATAGGATGTGGATCCTAATTTTGCTTTTCTTCTCCTGGTTAGTGCTCTGCTCTGTCTGAAGTTGTTGCACGTTTGTAAATTTGGGTCTTTTAATTTTGTCTTTATATAACAAAGGGTTCTATCTCTGGTAAACATCCCTAACAAAATGGATGCTCTAAACTGGAATATTACTGTGCACTAAACTTTAATTGCCAGACAGTCCCCTTTGGCTAGGGCCTGAGGCTGGTTCCTGCCTCCTGCAGCTTTTGCAGTTCTTTAAAAGCCACAATGCAGTGTTAGCACCGTTGCTGTTTTCCCTGTGCTCTAGCAAAACTCGCTACAGTTGAATGGATTTCTCAGGTCTTCCTGGTTATCCTGAATGCCTGTGTGAATAATCCATGATTCTCAGACCGTAATTAATTTGTAGGAAGGATGCTGTGCCTGCGGGAGAAGCTCCAAGGAGATGTGTGAGAGCTGGGAGAAGTCCCAGGGGAGTCAACCTCCTCTGAACACAGTTTGTGAAAGTAAACAGCACTTGAGAGCCTCCACGCAGTGGTTCTGTTTGTCATTTTCACTGGGCAGAAGCCATTATATCAAAATGGCTGACAAATGGCATCCCAATGAAACAGACAAGGTAGGGTTTTTACATCACTGAACAATTTGGAGTAGAGCTTTAGTAGGCGGTCGCTGATTCTCTGCTTAAAGTTCCATGTGTGTTCAGTGTGGGAATGCAGCCTGCAGGATGGAAATCAAGCAGCAAATTGTTGTTTGCATGCACAAATATGGAGTCATTGTCTGAAAACTGGGTTACCTGTACCTGCATGAAGTAGGAATGAAATGCATCGTGGCCTCTGCTGATGCCAGGAGACATAAGGCTGAAATTCCTGGAATTAAATTTTGAGAAACTCACCATCCAGCAAAAAATCATCCCACGAGAGATACATGGATCAAAATAATAATAAACAAAAAGGATTGAAATCTTAGAAATGAGATGTATATATTTTCAATTTTTCCCAAATTGATGTTTTCACACATTGATTTACACATTTCTGTCTTACGTGATATGGCTGCCAGTCAAGTTCAGATATGTACCTTGTCTACATTTGATTTCAGCAGGGTGTTTATGCCAAATACACCTAAATTATATTTTAAAAGGATTAATTCTGTCCTGTAAAATTCTCTATTCTACTCCAGAACTGCCACGTTATGCACCTTTTTGCCTTACCTTAAAAGCTAGCTCTGCAGATTGCAGAGGATCTTCTGATTAGCTATTGCTGTAATAGCCAGTTGCCATGTTGGGATCTCTTTCTTTGCAGTCCCTCTGACATTATTCTCCATAATTCAGCTGCTGTGTTGTAGAAGTTCAGGTCAGAGCTAAGGAGATAGGCCTGGGGATTTACTCTGTGTGAAATATATGCAGTCTGCTTTCACTTTGAACGTGCTAAACAGACCATGTATAATCCCTGGAATATTTAGTAGATCTGCCAGGCCATGAAGATGACATTTGTAATATTCGTTGAGCTACATGTGCTGTTACATGGTTGTCCAGCCCTGTGCCATCCAGACTCTATTCAAAGCAGCCTGAGGAAAGAGGGATGAACAAAGCATGGGAAGAAAATATTTCCCAGTCAGAGATTTTGGAGCTTGGACTTCTTCCTCTCCCCTTTTCTCTGCTGTTGCTTTTTAATGAACCGTTCTTGTAACCTAGTTTACACTGAGTCTCTAGCATGCTGCATGTTTTGCAGATGAATCATATGGTGCAGTGCACTTATGCATTTCTGCTGTGCAAGTACCTTGTCAGCTTGTGTTTGATAACCTACCAGCAAACCAGGGCTTTTTCCTGGAAGCTTGGGGTGCTAACATCAGTGAGAATAATGCAACCACTGTTAATAAATCAAGTCGAGTCTGAGGATGTTTCACCACTTTCACTGCCTCCTTGATTAGCATTATCCTCAGAGGTATAAATTAAAGAGGAAAATATATAATCTGGGAAGCTTTCCAGCATCATCTTTGAAAATGGGAGCTCAGTGCTTTGCCGAGATTTCTTTGGAGGAATGCTAATAGCAATGCAGAAGATGTGCACTGATTGCACCCTAAAGAGTAGGAAGATGCAGAGAATAGCTTCCTTTCTTTTCCCTTTGTCATCAAGATAACTTCTAATGTTGTCTGCACAGAATGAATCTCAAACTGTTCCTACATAGTTCTGTGAACTGATCCCACAAGTACGGCTTTGGTCGCTCCTTTTCTAACACTTATTCCCTTATTCTGACATCAGCATAAAATGTTTTTTCCACCTCAGCCTCCACATAACTGCCTGCAGCTGCCAGCAGAGTGGCAACAGTCTCTCTGCTGTTTGGTCAAAACCTGAGCTTTGGCAAAGAGGATTTCAGGAATTTCTTCCAACTTTTCTGCAGTGTTCCATGATCTGTTCCCGCGAGGTGTCATCACGGCTGGGTGGTAACTCACGATGCCTCCATCCCTGCCAAGGGAAGAAAAGCATGCTGCAGAATGTGCTGATTTGCAAAAAATATTTCACAGGGAGGATTTGATCTAGCAGAGTTCCAGCTGTTCTGAATGGGCAAAAAAAGGGATTTTTAGCATAGCAGCAGCATCGTGGAAATGACACATCTTCCAACGCTTTCTTAGGAGTCAGTTTTTCTCCTTCCTGTAACTCACTTGTGTCTTAAGTATCTACTGGAACTAGAAGTTTAGCAGCGCTGCAGCACTTGGAGCTCTGCTTTATAATGTCTGTGTTTCTATTTGCTTTTTCTCTGCCAGCTCTCTGCCAACATCATCCTTCGCTTTCCAGGAGACAGTGGAAAGCACAGTCTGGAACGCTAAGCCAGTGTTCCCTGTTCTGGGCAGGCATAAGGAAGTGAATACCTTTACTGCTGATGGTGACAGCTGATGCATACTGGAGAGAAGGGTCTTACAAATAGACCCCAGCAGCTGCATCTGAAGTGGATGTGGGTCTGCTAAGGCTCAGGCAGTGCCAGGCTGCTCCAGAGGGACTCCACCTTCATCACCAGTTTGTGGGGCCTCTCAGGTTGAGGCTCCAAGAAGTTATTCCTCTCTCCTGAAAAATGTAGGGCAGCTATTTTTACTTAGGTGCATGAAGGTATTTTTTTTTCTGCCTGTTTTTCACTTTTCATGCTATAGTATCTCGTATTTTGTAAAGGCATTCACCCTTTCAGCTGAACAGCATAGAGGGAATCCTATAAGTGCCATGCATTATTTACTGCCTATACTGACACTGCTAAATTTGCTGAAGGAATATATTTCAACAGTTCCAGACGTTTTTCCTGTGGAGCTTTCTCTTCCATAGAAAGGCTTGCTGTTTCCCCTTCATTTGAGATGAAAAGAAAATTGAAAATAATATGAAATTTTCCCACAGGACAGAATTTCTTTTGCAATAACTCCACTTCCAGCTAATGTCAGGAAAAACAAACAACCACAGTATGTTTAATTTCAACCCCACATGTATGACTTATTCTTTGCCATTGCTGTCTGAAAAGCAATGACACCAACGCACTTTACTCTCAGCCTGAAAATACCCGTTAAATCCAAGAGCCAGTGCACTAGCAACTAGGATCTGTTGGGACTTAATGCACTTAACAGGAGCATGTCTTCAGTTGGCTGTTGCTGGTAGCAGTGAAGTTGCCTCCTGGCCCAGCCCATCTAATGGCGGCTGACTTATAATACCAAGTAGGTTCTTCTCTCTTGCTGACAAATGACTTTGAGATGTTTTAGAGGAGCTGCCTTCTGACTTCATCCATCAGAAAGTTAAGAGGGAAAGGGATATTTGTTCCTCGTGCTTGGGTTGAACGGTCAGAAGAAACGAGCGGTGCTGAAAGTCAGTGTAAGCACAAGGACAAAATTGTATAAATTGAGCAGGAGGGTTCAAAGGAGGAAAGAAAATTTAAAATGGAGAGAAAAATGAATGTCAAGAGGAAGAAATCCAAACTACATTCAAAAGAAACTTGAGGTTTATAGAGGAAATGAAGTAATGTGATGCTTGCAGCAGTAGGGAGTTGAGCTTAGAAACTCAGCAGGTGCCCCTCTGCTCTACTTCTCCCACATCCATGAACTCTGGAGACTTTCCTAGCCACCCCTGCCTTACACACACACCCCTTTGTTTGCTTGGAGCTATTAACATCGTTTCTCTTAAAGCTTTTGAATTAATATATTTTCCTGTTATTTCCTTTACTCAACTGGAAGGGCATTAAATCTCTGTTCTCCAAGGCAGAGAAGTTTGTGCAGCCTTTGGCTATGGGTCACCAGACTCCTGGAGACTGGCCTCTCCATGCTGCTACAGCTTGAACTGGGAAACCACAGGAAGACCAAGAAGGCTTAGAATGATCTGTGCCTGTTACAAAATTGGCTGAATAAATATGGAGAGGTTCAGCAGGCACAGGGCTGCACAGCAGGAGTATCCAACTTCATAAACAGGGAATGGGAAACCACAGGTATCAGAAAGGATTGGAGGTGGTGAGGGTCACAGGTGATGTAGGAAGTGATGCCTGGGCCAATGATGGATCTTGACGTCATTCAGGCCTTTCTGGTGTTACTTCTGCAGGGGTTTGTAAACAGGGGTGAGCGATGGCAGCAGGAAATACAGTAAGAAAATGAGAAGTTATCTTTAGTCTCTGTCCTGTTCAAACCAGCACCTTCTGCTGTTATCCTTTAAAGTGCACACCAACCATGAGTCTCAGAAAATTGGGAATGGCTGATGTTTATTGCAGTGGCTTTTCATGGTAATTTTTTTTTTCCCTGTAAAAATAGCTATGTGTTTATTCTGCAGGAAAGCCCTTTCCTTGGGGGGTGAAGTGACTCCTGCAGAAAAACATAACATTCAGTGGCTTAGGTTGGATACACTGAGCAATCTTTGGCTTGGAATAGTAATAAAGAATACTAGTAAGTGCAGTCTTGGTGGGAAGAAACTGTAGAAAGCAAAGCATGCAGTGATAGGTGGAGATTAGCACCATAGTGCCTGCATCCAAGGAAGTAGAAACAGGAAAAAGATACAGCACATTAATTTGATCTAATTTGTGTCATTAAATACGTCAAGGTAAATGGAAAATGTGAAAGAATACCTCACTGGTTTATAAATGCAGAGTGTGAGTCAAAACTGGTAGTTTATTTCAGCAAGATACCGATTGTTGTATGATGGGATTTCAGTGAAATGTGAAACCCTGTGCTATACAGAAATCTGCCTGCTGAGCTGGGGAAGGTGGAGGAGGGCAAGACAGCCGTGGCACACTGGCTGTTAGCTGAAGAACAGACAGCTTGGCTGAAAGAAAAATGCTCAGGGAGCTGCTGGTGGTGCTCCTTGGTCAGTCTTGGGACTCATCATGTTAAACAGATTTTTAAGATGCTTAGCACCAAATGCCAGAGCAGCCCATGGGAGTATGCTGGGAGTCAGGGCAAGAGGCAGATGGAGTGTCTGATGTGGGAATTTGCAGAACCAGGCAGTTATGACAGACAGAAGTGCACCCTGGCACCTTGTGAGGGTGAAAGGAGCGGTATTTGTTGAGGGATGTTCTCCAGGGACAGGCTGCAAGGCCTTTGTACAACTCCTAGTTCAGCTTGTGCTTTGGCTTGAGGACCAGCACCATCACTCAGGGCCAGGGCATCCTTGTGCCAGTCATGTGCTGGGGTCACCGTTACCCTCTGAAAAATGGTGAAAGCAGTAACAATGGCATCAGAGGGGAAAAAAATAAAAATGCTAAATATTTGACAGTTGATTTCAATGTTTTCCAAAATAAACCCCAACATTTGCTTGGAAACAACTTCGATTTGACAAAAAGATGAATAGGTCCAGTTTTACTGAAATGACTTTTCCCAGCCAATTCTGTCGATGATCTTTTAAGGATGAGGAAATAATCAATGAAAGCAGTTGTGAGAAATGTGGCACCTCTTCCAATGATGTTAATATTGGTGAGCAGGCAGCATCTCCTCAGGCCAACTTACTCACCGAGTCTGGAAGTGGTTCCATTTATATTTGGGCTCTGTGGCCTGATCATGAATATTTCAAATGTGAGTTGTACTGCTTAAATGTAGCCTCTTACATGAGTCACATGATTATTTAATGAGGATTCTTGATTGGGAGAATGGGCAAATGCATCTTTGTGCCAATGATTGTGCCAATTTTGCTGCTTATTTTCTCTTGGTAGTGATACATGCACGTCTGTCATCGGCCTTGTCAAACCCTTTTTTGCTTAAAAACTCACTTCTCAGGCACTGATGGGGAAATGGGGTATGGATTTAGCTAATATAAAATCATTTAAATGTGTGTAATATCCGCTGATTAATGTGTGCATCATCCCCTCTGTACCAAAGTTAGGAAGATAAGACTTTGAGTCAAATTTGGGTGGTGGCTTTGTAGGTGGGAAATTTGTTAGGCGTAGTCAGCATCAGCTTCTGGGAAGACCAATTGCTTTCCCAGGTCTGCTGTAGATCAGGGACTTGAGGATTCACATTTCTTGTATGTTTAGGATCTTCCTGGGTGCTAGGGTGGCTGTAATTCTCTCCTCAGAGCAAAACTGAGTGTTGCGGCTCTGATACAGTTCGAGCACCACATCCTCTGCTGGTCTCTGGGTCTTGGTTTGCACGCAGCTTTAATGGGATATCACAAGGTCCACAAAAGATCGCCACGCAAGGAGACCGCTAGTTTTGCCATTTGTGGTACAGTGCTTCTCACAAGCTGTTCACTGTAACTTTGTTCATTAGATTTGGGGAGAAAAGCCTGTCTTTCCTGAAGATCTCATTAAAGCATTCAGTTACAACAAAGTTCAGAAGAGCTTTCCCTGAAGGATGTTTTCGATTAATTTAAAGCTCTGTTTCGTGAATACAGAATATGACAGGCGTGATCTTCCTTTTGTTCAGCAGTGGAAGTTGCTGCTGATGTAAAACAGTCAGTGAGCAGCCTGGGTTGAGAAATAATCTCCATTTTTCATACCATAAAGGCCACTACAGCTGCAGCAATCCAAGATACCTGACCTACTTGATCTCTGAGGTTGAAATGTGTTTTATCTGGTACAAATGTGAGAGTTTATCTGCTTTTTCTGTTTGGACAGTGACTCTGTGGGTACAACATGCTTGTTGTCCGTCCCAGCAGAGATTCCATCAATCGTTGGTGATTATTTCCCAATTGAAGTAAACTTTGTAAATTCATCTTTGTGGCATGGATATTTCCAGGGACCCTTGGTCTGTCTAATTATTAATGAGCTGCCCTTTCAAACACTGCCGCCAAACTGGTGAGCCACAAGCATCATGAAAGGCAAATTCTTTCCAAAAACACAATACTGTTTGTTGAATAGATCCACTCACTGACCAAAGGTATGACATTTTAAGAAAAAAAAAAGCAAATAATGGGTTTGGAAATCTGAAGCTGGGCATTGATGAAAGAGAAGGAATTGTGGCAGTCCACTGAGCATGCAGATAACACACATCTGGAGGGGAAAAAAAATGAGGAACGTTGAGGAGAACATCTGGAAGGAGTGGTGCCAGATGGTTGTTGCCTTTTCTTGGTAGAGTATGAAGATCCAATTTTCGTGTTTGTCACTATTTACAGATCTCAGTCTTTATGTGAGGAGGAAAATAAGGTCTCAAATAGCACTCTACATGCTTAAAATAAGCTTGATATTCAGTGCTTTGCTGACTCAACCCAAATGGCCTGAGATTTTGAAGTGCTGGGAACACCCAACTCCTTCTCCGGTTGATGGCATCTGAGAATGCTACAACACAACTACAGAAAGGATTTTGTCGAGAGGAGCAAACTCCAGGCATCCATGATTAGAAAACTTTAGTGTAGTGAAGTCTTGCTGAGCTGGTAACAGCATGGCATTGCTGAGGAAGCAGCCAGCTCGTGGTTTCTGCTTCTTGCTGGTGGTGCTGGGGAGAGCTTGCTACTCAAGAGCCACCATGGATGTGGGACCTTATCTGATGTTGCAGACTGGAGAAAAGCTTAGAGGAGTAAAAGGGAGCAAAGAAAAAGGTTGGTCTGTGCTGAACATTGCAGTTGCAACCATTTCACAATGAAAATGTGTACTTTCCCCCATTAAGCACTATGATAAGCCCAAGACAAAGTTCATTTTTTTTTTTGAACAGCTCCCTAGGTCTTTGTTATATGGCTTTGGGGTAGCCTTGTTTTCCACATTTATAAGAGAACATATCCATTTTGTATGAACTTGAAAAGCTACAGTTAGTGATCAATGTGTTTTCCTCCTAATGTTTGGCTTTTCTTACACAAATCAATAATTTTAAAGTTTTAAAAACACTTGTAGGCATGCCATTGATTGGATGTTGAGCAGTGGGTGTTTTTTTTGTTGTTGTTGCTTTTTATGCAAGATGGAAAAGAACTTTTGTTCAATTTGAAATCTAAATGATGGAGCGGAGCCTGGTTAACATCTATTCCATGGGGAAAAGTATGATTTCTGAAGAATTAGCTGAAGTTCTTCTGCCATTTTCCACCTGAGTCCTTTCCCTGAGGTTGCTCCTGATGATGCTCCAGCCGAGGCAGCATCAGGTGATGCTCCCACGTTCCTGTCTCATAGCATGTGCCCAGGTGCCATGCAGATTACTAAAAGAAGGCCAAAAATCTGCCTTACGTGACACTGAAGGCAAATAATTTCCTACACAGACAGTGATTATTAATAGAATTTTATTGGAGTCTTTCTTAGGATTTTGTTGGGTTTTATCCATTTAAAATCCTTTAGAATTAGCGTAATCTGAATAATGCATTGATTGCTCAAGTGTGTGTATATTGCAAATACACGGTGCAATTGTTTTGTCAGAACAAAGTGGAAAGTTTCTGGGCTCCTGGTGGCAAGCTGAGCTGGAATCAGCAGTGTGGGCTGTGCTAGCAAAAGCAGAGCCAGCAAGTCGAGAGAAGAGATCATTCCCTCTGTTCTGCCAGGGGTGGAGAGGGGGGAAAGGTGAGCAGCCTGAGCATCGAAGTAGCCCTGCTTTGAACAGGGGTTGGGTTGGAGACCTCCATGAGTCCCTTCCAGCCTGAATTTTTATGTGATCCTGTGACTTTTAAGAGCCTGTTACCACTTTTCTCTCTGCTGTACTTTTATCTACTACTCCTGACCACTTCCATCTGTTTTCCCATTATAAATACACAGTAATTTGGGCTATTTTAATAGCTGGCTGTTGGCACTCCAGGCAATTCTGCACTAAGCAGGGGCGTGGGCTGCTTCTCAAGCTCACCTGGGTGTCTTGTTGCTCTGCTGAGTAGGTCTCTCTTCCCTTAGTGGTCCACAGGCTGAATTAATGAATTAAAAAATATACATAATTTTTGCAGATCAGCCCAATACAAGAAATTTTGTTTCCTCAGGAAAAAATACAACCAAAAAGTTGTTTCCATTGAATCCCAGGAGTTGGGTTCTCTCTTCACAGTTCTCTTTCACTTTGGAAAACTTTCACTGTGTTTATGAAAAGTCAGCTTTGGCAAAAGACACTGTTCAAACATAAACAAATGGCAGCACAGTTTGCCATGGCCCCAGTGCAGTAAATGCAGACCTTTTTGACAAAAAGCTGCACGGAAGCTATGGAGAAAGGTGGAGGGGTGAGTTTTCTATGGGCTAATTTGACAGAAACAGGGCAGCTGCCCACCATCCCGAGTGCTAACAAGTTCAAGGGCTGCATGCACATCTTTAATATGAAGGTTTGTCCTGTCTTTCTCCCTCTTTCCATCCTCCAAGATAATGAGTTGCCTCTTGGGGACAGCATTCTGCTGGCAGCATTTGGCACGGATGGGTGTTGATAGTGGGATAAGGGCAAGGCAATGGCAAAAGTGCTGATGTCTTCACCAACATGCGGAAGAACTTCTTCACGGTGTGGGTGATGGAGCACTGGAACAGGCTGCCCAGGGGGGTTGTGGAGTCTCCTTCCCTGGAGATATTCAAGACCCGCCTGGACGCCTACCTGTGCAACCTGCTGTAGGGAACCTGCTCTGGCAGGGGGGTTGGACTCGATGATCTCTCGAGGTCCTTTCCAACCCCTGCAATTCTGTGGTTCTATGATTCTCACGTGCTGTGCCATCAGCTCACAGGTGGAAAACTCGATTAACACTTGAGGAAAGCTTGGTTTCTGCAGGGGAAAAGGTGTCTGGCTGCATGTCTGCCCTCTGCAAGGATTTTTCCAGTTGCACAGCAGTTTGCACAGTCCTCAGGGCTGCTGTGTCCCTCCTGCTGTGGGTTGGCTTGTTGCTTTTTTCAGCTTAATTTCCATGAGCATCGTGAGCTTCTCCTGCAGTTCTGCTCACCGTGGGGTTGTTATAATGTCTTAACAAGAGAGGGAAGAGATAAAAAGCAACGTTGTTTATCTGAGCAGGTAGCTGCTTGCGTGAGGGGAGCTCAGTGGGGGTGCTGGCCCCCAAATGTGCAGTGTAGGAGGTGGTGTGATGCTGGCTGTCCTTCTGCCTTGCTGCTGTGGCAATGCAATGTGTCCCTGGGCAATGCAGATGCGTCCCAAGGACAAGCAGGACACTTTCACCATCTTCTTTGCAAAGGATGAGAATGTCTGAGAAGACATGATGCTTATGATGGCAGCTAATCTGCAGAAGGTTTGGGAAATAAGAGGAGGTCCTGTTAGGGAGGGCTACATGGGAAACTGTAGGTCGAGTGAAGGATGGGAATGGTGCAAGAGGGTTTGTAGGACACAGAGATGTGAGCATGCCAGATACCCCTACAGTGCTTTGGTACTGATTTATAGGAGCTATGAGGTGTGCAGCCCTGCTCGGTAACATTCCGTTTGTGAGTGCTGGTTTCCAGAAGTCAAGCTGTGCTCCTGAGCCTTAATTTCCTAGTAACCTAGCACAGTCTGCCCCAAACATAATCTGCTGTGCCATTTGCCTGCACAAAAGAGCATTTTCTAATGACAAACTGTGGGAACTCTTCATTGAATGGAGTGGAAGAAAACATATTTGAATCCTGAACAAAGTATGAAGCCTATTGTTAATCCCCAAACGTGTTTTGAAGGAGGGTTAAATAAAGCAGAAATAGTTACCATAGGTGTTTGCAACCTCTTGCACAGAGCTGCATCTCTGGTTGTTTATAAATTCTCTGCTGGAACTCCTCCAGTGAGACCGAGAAATGAATCCCATCTCTGCCACCCTGGCATGGGGAGGATGTGATGTGTCGGCCCTGTTAAGCCAGCAGAGCTCCCTGAGGTCTCCTCTCTGGTTCTGGGAGCTCAGGCTGCCCATGGGCCATCCCTCAGTGGGCTTTGCACAGGTATAACCAAAGCCTTCCTTGCTCCCAGCTTGTCCTTGGGAAGGACAGATCTGTCCCTCACCATTTGCACATTGACTTTTCCCTACTTCATTCCTTGATTTTACCAGGGATGTATGTGGTAATTGCTTAGAACGCTTTCAGTTCCCTGTTTGGTTCCTTTGGCTTGCAGGCATGGAAATCTGCATACACAGTATGCTAAGTGCTTTTATTAATTTCATACTGTTTGGGAGTTACTCTCCCTGCTGACCTGTCAAAGCGGCAGACTAAGCTGGGGTTGACCTTTCTCTAATCTGCAAATTGAGAAACTTGTCTGATACATCTCTTCGTTATGAAACTGGGATTATTCCAGCAAGGATAAAATGTGAAGGCCATCAGCTGTTTGGGCTGAGCTCCAAAGCTAGGAGCAGGAATGTGTTCCCCTTGCTGTAAAATTAGCTGAGTGCATTGTGGAGTGTTCACCATCTTTTAAATGCTTTGCTTAAAGCCAGGATGTTCTTTGTTTATATTCTTATGAGGAAATTAAAACTCCTGGCACTGTGCTTTGTTACTGTAGGAGTTAATGTGTCGTTTTTTATCCAGGCCATTTCCAAGGAGAAGTGATGTTTGAGGGCCATCCCCAGCATTTGAGCTTGTCCCACTTGCCAGCAACCTTGCAGCTCTACTTCTGCTGGGGCCTTCACCTCCATCAGACTGTTTTCCCCAATTTCTCTCCTAGGCATCAGCTGGAGACTCCTTCACTTGCTCCCTGTGTATGGAATGATGAGCTGCAGGGTCTTGCTTGATGCCTTGCTGCTGGCTGGCAGAGCCCTGGTGCCAGACAGCCTCGTGTCCCCACCAGCCCATCACAGCCAGCCCTTCTGACACTGTGGCAAGCGTGTCCCAGCTGCTTCTTTCCATCTGTCTCTTGGGGAACAGCACAGGGAGCATCATTACCTGCTGTGACAGGGTATACAGAGGAGAGCGGGTAAGACAAAGAGAGGGTGGAGGTGCTCTGAGGAGATCAGGATCAGCCATTGCCTCGGCTGTGGTAGGGAGGATGTGTCCCAGAAACGGAGAGGTAGCCATCATCCTCAGGCCTAGCTTTCAGCTCTTACAGACTGGTAAAGCTCCTCTGCAGGACATCTGGGAACTCAGAGACATTACTCTGTGTTCTTATTTCTTTCTGTGTCTACTGAACGATAAGGAATCCTGCCCAGATCATGTCATACAGTACTGTTTCCCCTATGGAAGTGGCTTCAGCTGTGAGGCTGTGCCGCTGAGTCTCTGCATAGAGACATGGTTTCTGTGGCTCCCAGACCTACCAGACAGGCACCTGGGCCTCCCAAAGCAGTTAAACAAGTCTGCAAGATAAATCAGGAAATATAAATGGCCATCAAAGCCTGAGGACAAGTTTTAGAAATCTTCCTGCTACTTTCTTTGATCTGTTTGAAAGAGAAATTGTCTGCTATTTCTGCGTTTGGGAATAATGTGGGGACAGGAGCCTCCTCCAGAAGGTACTGAATTGGGCACAGGGGTCACGCTGGGATGCTGAGCTTGGGGGCAAAAGGCCGCTGAGAACCCCAGGTTGGTGCATGGCTGTGCCATGTGGCGCGCCATGGGATCACTGCCCCAACTATTGCCATGGGCATCAAAATCCATCGTGGTGAATTCAGCCATGTTCCTGCACATAGTGGAGAGAGCTCCTGGAGGTGTTTGAAACATGTGCTGCATTTGTTGTAGCCTCGTGTTGACATTTTCCACAACATTTTTCTTGTTGTTTGCTCACAGAAGCTCAAATCTCTGGATATTTGTTGCTCAGAAAATGGGAATTCTTTGATCTACGGCTGCTAAAATCACAGCGTGGGGCTGGAAGAAGGGGAGTTAGAAACCCCAGAAGGGGGACAGGCTCACCAGGGCAATGCCCATGCCATCAGACTGCAGGTTTTTTTGTGCTTAGAAGGAAGAAGGCTTCAACTATTCACTATGCTTATAGGTGCTTACCTCCATCTCTGTTAGCCTATGAGCTCCCAATAACAAGCATGTGAGGGCACAGTGCGCATGCCGCTGCCTCTTCATCACTGAGGTGGTCAAATGGATGCAAAAAGCAGATGGTGGAGGTCTGCAGGGTTCAGACCCTATTGCCCTGACCTGCAAAGAATTACAGCAGCCTATAAAACCCCCTCAGCCCTCTGGTTTGTGTCTCTATAAATGCTCAGGCACCTTCAGGCAAGCCAGAAACCTTCCTGGGGTGCTGCTATTTCTGCAGTTCTCTGGGTTTGAAGCATTTGCTTTGTGGTTCACCTTTTAAAGGACAAACATGCTGATGAGCCTGAGGTCAGGCTGGCCCTTGGCCATGATCAGGAGCCACGTCTGGTGCCTGTTGTGAAGGCTTTGCAAGAAACACCATGGTCCAAGCTGCTATTCTCTCTGTGAATGGGTCCAGGTCTCCATGCACATAGATGTAGGTGAGCCTGCAGTGTTGGCTGCTCACATTTATCCCACTGTGCACTGCTCCTGTAGAGCTGATGGGAAGTCTTAAGGAAATTTTTTGAATACTTTTCTAAAGGGAAACAATGTCAGATCTACTGTTTAGCATTGTCTGTTGGGCTGGTTTCCTGCCATTCAGCACAAAGGGGTGTAGATAGGAAGGGATGTGTCCCCATGGGCTTATAATCCTGATGGCTTTAAAACATGCCCATTGTATGGTTTGCACGGAGGGGGGAGGTTATATGAGGAAAAGACCCCATCAAGCCCCATATCAGAAGAGCTGATCATGAAACAAGGGGAGGAATTTTCTTTCCCCATTGTTTTTTATTGAGAAATTCTATTTTTCCAGCAGCAGTTCTGCCAGATCCTCTGCCACTTGCAACAAGCTGGACTGCTGTAATTTAAAAAAAAAAAAAAAAAAGTCAGTGGGAGTAGGTCTTGCACTGTGGTTGTGTTCTGGCATGCACTGTGCCTTTTGACCACTGTTCCTGCCGTGATGAGCGTCTCACTGCAGCTGTATGGTGCTGGCACTGCTCTCCTCCATGTACTTCGTTGCACCCTGTGCCTTTGCAGGTTGCAGACCTGAGCACTGCCTCTGTGCAGGCTGAGGGCTTCCAGGAACACCTGAAATATGCAGAGAGCAGCTCCTTGCAGTAGGCATCTGGGAAATGATTTTTGTGTTAGGTGGGTGAGTGCTGCTCAGCTTGCCCAGCTCTGGTCCCTCCAGAGAGCTCTGCAGATGCCTGTAGAGAGACTGAGCACCATTTCCACAGCTCTGTGCATGCTAAGTAGGCTGCAGGGAGCTCACACACAAGTAAGTGCAGGTTTGGGAGCACACAGGTTAGCAGTGATAAAACCTGGGTGGTGCTTCTCCACTTCTCTTGAATTTCATTCTCTGCTGCTCTGGTGCACTGCAGACTGCACCAAGCACATCTACACCAGCTCTCCATCCATGGAGAAGTTCATGAAGTTATTTGGTAGAGAATGGAGCCCATGACCCTTGTCTAAAAGGGGAATGCAATGGAATGTGCTGGATTTTCATTTCTGTTTATTGCTGTTCACCCAGGGAAGGAGCAACCCCGGGTCCCAAACCAGTGAGGTGCACATGCATTTTCCTGGTTTTTGCAGCCCAGTTGCACGGCTGCTGTAATGCAGATAATCTTGCTGCAATAACATATTTTTAGGAAGTTTTGCATTCAAAACTGTGTTGGCAGTGATTTCCTTGGGCAGAGGGAAGAGCCTCTCATCAGCAGCACATGGAGAAATGATGTTGAGTTTCACTCCAATGATCAGAGTCCCTGAATCAGACCCCTTATGCAATTATGTGAGGGAGTTTTTTTGACTCCAGATCCTAAGGAACTGTCTCCTGAATAGGATGTTTCGTGCTGGTTCGTTTGTCTGTGAATTTCCCTGGCAGGTAGCATATAAATAGCTCCAAGGCACAAGCGATTCACGAGTTCTTTTCAGAATACAGTATTGAGTCATCTCAAAGCCTCCTACTGGAGCTCTTTTAAAGATGTACTCACAATTTGAAGTGTAGGATTTATGCCCGAGAAAGAATGAGAAAATCCTGGTGTAAAGTTTGTCCTTCCAACAAATTGCTTTGTCGAAAAGGCAATAAGAGATGGAACTCCAGTGAGGAGAGCAGGCGACGTCTGCACATCCCTGCCCAGGGGGATGCTGCACTGCTTTGCACAGCCAGGAATAGAAACCAGGGTCCCTTTGCCATGTAGGGCAGAGCCATGCAGCCAGACCCCCCTGGCTCTCTGCCCGGCCCCAGACACCATTCTGCTCTCTGTAATTAGGGCAGAATCAGGGCAAGATCCCCAGGGACAGAGGCTGCAGGCACAGGGCTTGCTCAGAGAGTAGAGCTCATCTGAATACTGCGCTGAGCATCACTTCCCACCTGGAAGTGTGATCTGACAGGAGCTGGGGGGTTTGACAGGCAGGAGTGTCTGGCAGCTGGCAGGTTGTGACACAGCTCTGCCATGGCACTGGAAATTGAGGAGTGTCAGAGATGTCTGCAGAGCACGTTCAGATCAATGCTGCTGGTGCACAGGGCATCCGAAGCTGATACTGACAGAGGGACAAACAGCAAAGCAAGCAGAAAGAAAATGAAGGGACCATTTCTGTAGTGCCACTGCTATGAAGTGGGCTGCCCAAGGAATAACACAACACAGCTGCGATGCTGCCTGCACGCATCAGAGAAATAACACATTCCCTTCAAATAGTGGGAGAGCTCTGAAAAGATCAAAATGTAGTGACCTGCAGTGGGAGCCACCTGAGACTCTTCTTCCCCGTGGGAAATATCTCTATGCTGCTCATGCACAAATGTTGAGGGCTGTCTCATGTATAAGCTTTTGGTGTGATATATTCCTGCACAGTTTTCAAAGGGTGGGTCAGGGTTTACTCCCTGTCAGACCAACACCATTTATTTTTTTGGCTCTGAGATGGTAAGCAAAATGGTAAGCAAGTCTGAAACAGGTCTTGTGACCAGATTAAACCCATGAAGGGAGCATTAATAGGATACCTGGGTGGAATCTCCCTTTCTTTTGTCATCAGAACACACCTGACTGCCCTGCCTGCAGCAGCTCTCCCCTTTGCTGGATGTACTGTACTCATTCTATGTCTGCAGTGCATCTCCCTGCAAGGTAGCATCCAGGTCCTGCCCTTGGCAGTGGCCTGTCACTCTGGGGTTGAGAGGGCACGGCCATGTCCCATAAGCCATAAACATCTGTAACTTCTCCTAAAGCTCATCGTGAACATTAAAAATAGCCCTGTGATGTCTGAGACTTCTGATGCTTTTTTAGCACGTGGCTCTGCTGACATGAGCTGTGAGCGCAGCCTGAATGAGTCACAGACACCACCAGCACCCTGCAGCTTCCCAGCACGCTTTCAGGTGCCCTTGGGGCACTCCTGTCACTGCTCTGCCACTGTCAGGGACTGAGCTAGGGCCACAGAGCACCAGGATGCACCCCATGTCCACAGGGACACAGTTTCCCTGTGGCTCTTGGGCTAGGCTGGCGCTTTAAGTGGGATTAATCTTCTGCTGGAGATCAGACAGCCTGTGCTGGGCTGGACAATGACACGCTGACATTGGTTCTTTGGCTACTGATGTTATGATTAAGGAAAACACTGTTCATTCTTAAGAACCAAGTGAATAGTGGTGATGGTTGGGTTAGATGTTCTCAGTGGTCTTTTCCAACCTTCATATTTCTATGAATAGATTTGAATCCACCTGTTACTGAAAAGGCAATAGCCAATATGCTGTGGCAGGTCTGCTACTGAGATGCCCTAATGCGTTAGTGCACAGCTCCAACACAGTTACCTTCCTGCTGAGTTAAGGTGTCTGGTATGGCTGAAAATACATTGGGAATTGCTGTGCGTGACTGGGGGGAGTTGAGATACAGCAGAGATGAGATGCTGATGGCCTTTTCCACTCACCACAGTGGCTGGGGAGCAACAGGAAGACAGGAAAAAAGAGGATGGAGCTAAAGATCAGCTGCATTTTGTGGATGGAGATCTACTTGTGGAAGGAATGCTCTTTCATGGATTTACATCCGAAAGGGACATTAGATCACCTAATCTGGCATCCTGCAGAACTTGTGCTTAAAGATTTCACCTTAGGTGCTATAGCGTGGTCAAAGCCACTCTGTGGGTGTTACATTAGAAGTAACTGTGTGTTTCCATGCATGCCCATATCTGAGAGAGATGGGAAATAGAAGCCTTTTCATTTCTCCCTTGTGCTTGATGTATTTGAAACAAGCAACCCCCCTGCTTTGTATGGTTCTTTGGCAATGATCTGGAAGGTCTTTTCCAAACGAATGATTCTCTGATTCAATGATTTTTGTACAGATTGCAATTCACGTGTGCTGCCCCTTCCCATAGCAGCTGTAGAAGTATAATGACCAGCTGAATGAACAGAGGGGGAATTTGTGGGGTGCTCAGAGCTCAGTACATGTCTCCTGACACCAGGCTCAGCACGAGCAAGCAGCCTGCGCAATGCACCTGGGCAGTGTGACCCCATCCCCCTCTTCTGTACCATGCACGAGAGCAAAAGCACATCAAAACTTTTCTTTATCCTTTTCTGTTCTCTAGCTCGAAGCTGGAAATGATTTCACAGCTCTCCTTTTAATCTTCTTTGACAACTTCTGTGTTTAAAAATAAAGCATTTAGAACAGTGGGATAAACCAGCCCTCACAAGGGCTTGCTCAATTTTGGATGGAGTGCTGGGCGGATCATCCAGACCCCTGGGAGCCTGTATGAGAGCGGAGCTTCTCTTCATCTATATAGGAACAGGCCTCAGTAATAGGGATATTTGTTATTCATAATCTGCTGCTGGTTATTCTCATCGTCAGCTGAAGGAGACAACATCAGGTAAGATAATTATTCCATTCCACAGTGGCTAATGAGTAGTGTATGTGTTCCAAACTAAAAATTTGCCATAGCTCCACAGGAGAGAGAGTATTAAGTGTTCAGTGACAAGATACAAATAATGAACGTATTTACAGAAAGCAGAACTGAGGGACAATAAAAAGGCCCAGGTGTCTGGATAATTTGCTCAGAATGATAGTAAAGGAAATCCAGCTTAATAATGTACATATGTCGCTTGGAAACTCAAATGAGATCCTCATCCTTTCAAAAGTTCAAGCCTTTCATAGGTCCTATTGAAAACAGTGGGAGGACATCACCTGCGGAAGCTGTGGCTGTTCAGTGTCTGGTTAAAAGCAATCCAGCCTTTTCATCTGGTAGTCCCCTCCTAAGCAAATTTCTGGCTAACAAGATCTCAGCAGGGCAGTGCTTGATTCTTTTGTCCAGCCTACAGCAAAACATGGATGCCAGGTGAGTACATTCAGAAGATTTCTGGCTGATTACCGTACCGAGCATATAACATCGGTCAAGGCATAGTTGAGGTTGCTACTCTACAGAGATGTAGTAATATCCTTTCTCTGAGGTGCAGGCAACTGAAATAGCAAATGGTCCCAGCTGCACTGTCACAGCTTGAGTTCCTCATTTCTCCTCTGGTGTCTGCCTCTGTCTTTGGGGCAAGACTGCTGTTTGCTCAGCATTCAGCGTATAGGAGTATAAGACGCTATTGGGACCCTTAGAGTTTACTACAATTCACGTAATTAGTAGTGATATTATATGTGCTAAAATTAATGGATAGTGTGCTCGTGCACAAACACATGTTTGCATAGACTTCAGGTCCCAGGTGTGCACCAGAATGACAGATTACATTTTTAAGAACATTTCCCTTTGGAAGCTGTGGCTTGAGAGTCAGGTTCATCTGACAAAACA
Organism: Penelope pileata; assembly: GCA_013396635.1. Classification (NCBI taxonomy): domain Eukaryota; kingdom Metazoa; phylum Chordata; class Aves; order Galliformes; family Cracidae; genus Penelope; species Penelope pileata. Next base: position 342,581 of record WBMW01004506.1, on the reverse strand, counting down.
AAACATTTTCAAACCATTTTGAGCACTGTACACTTAAACTTATTAAGAACAGCATTGTGTGGAGATGGGTGAAGTTCTCATGTCCTATTGGCACTGCATGTGACAATAAACATACGATGGTATCTCACCCAGATCAACAACACTAATTGCTGCTGTTCCATGTCTGCTTTGAATGAGCACAGCAGAGCCTTCAGAGAGCTCTGGAAATTCCCACCTTCCCTTTTAAGACATGAGTGTCTTTCCGGGATGCTGATCAAAAGATGTTTTCTGCACTTGATGGAGAATGGCAGCCATTGACTTCAACTTAAAGGGTAAATGAATTAGTTGGACCATGGGTTTCTTTCTTTCTTTTTCACACCCAGAGGAGAGTCATTCCTTACAGTGACAAAGCTTAGTGTGCTGAATTCCTTTGGCATTACTAACTCACTTCTTTCCAAATCCTTTAAAAAAAAAAAAAAAAAAACCCTCAAGCAGATATAGCTAATGCTATCCCACGCACTGGTGTTGCTCCTGCAGTCTGTTGCTTTTTCAGATTCACGCGCACACATTTGCATTTGCAAGCGCCACTACTGCTTTGCAGTAAACACTGCTCTTGCCTCTCTCCTGAGAGGATCCAGATGTCTTGTTCTCAGGATGGTGCATTTATTTTTAGTTTTCTGCGCTCATTGCTTAGTATGCTGGATGTTCTTTGCTTCTGCATATAGCTCTTGGTCCTCATCACTGACATTGCATAATGGGGTGAGGACAGTGGTGGGGAGTGGAGGGTATTTGTCTTCTAAGAAGTTTTGTTGTTGTTCTCCAAATTCCATTAGCTCCCTGCAGGCAGGTCTATGTTGTAAGCACTTTTCCCACTTGGTTAGCTCTGCATCTGTCAGCTCTTCGGTTGGATGTGGAATGTGTTGGGATTTGCTGACTTCTGGAAGCTGAATAAGAAAAGAATTTTAGTTGTTCCGTAGATGAAATGGAAGAAAAAAAGGACTTTCAGTTTTTTTTATATTTTTTATAGACAATGAAGGAACAATGTGGATGAAGGAAGGGCTCAAACTCCCCTTTTTGGGAAAGAAATGAGTGAATCCCAATCAGACCACAAAATGGTGAAGTTGCCATCAGGTGACACAATCAGAGTGTCATTTTGTGAAGTTTTACAGCAAGTTCAGTGAGGAGGGGACATTTGTTAGATGCTAGGAAGAAGCTCTTTACTCAGAGGGTGTTGAGGCACTGGAACAGATTGCCCAAACAAGTTGTGGGTGCCCCATCCCTGGAGGTGCCCAAGGCCAGGCTGGATGAGGCCCTGGGTAGCCTGAGCTGGTGGGTGGCACACAGCCCACAGCAGGGGTTGGTACTGGATGATCTTTAAGGTCCCTTCCAACCCAAGCCATTCTATGACTGGAAAATCACGCACAGATTAAGAAAGGCTTTTTCTCTTCCTTCCCCTTCAGCACAATCTCGATGTCATTATATTATATGTGCAAACTTTGCTGTCAGAGCTGTTTGCCAGAGTCATAACAGCGTTACAGCCATGCTGGCCTGAGGACGTGTGAGGCAGAACTGGTAAGGAAAGATAACAACTTGTAATCAACCAGCTAACGTTGGTAGGGAAAACAGACATGCTCCCAAGCACAAGTGCCTTCTCATGTCTCCTCCTGTTTGCCAGGGGCCTGGCTTCAGCATTGTGGGCATTCAGAATGAGGATTTGCAGCTTCAGGGCACAAAGTTCCTGCTGACCAGGATAAAGGACCAGTTCCTCAAGCTCAGCAAAGGCAGAGAGTGAATGCTCTAAGTGAGCAGTGCTGTTCCTTTCCTGGAGAGAAAAACTTTTTCATGAATTCTCAAATCTGGAGCCGCCTTGGGTTCAAACAACTACTAGGAGCAAGCTCACAAGCAGCCTCTCTTTCCCCTGTTTTGCTGTAGTAAAGGAAAGGAGGAGGTTTTTGGTAATCACTAGGCTTTTGTTAGTCCTGCTAGGAGAGATGTGTTTATCTTCTGTAGCCCCATGGCTATGAGTCTTCATGGAGGTCAGGAGTTATCACAAACCAACATATCTAGTGAAACAGCATTATAAAAAAAAAAAAAAAAAAAAAAAAAAACNAAAAAAAAAAAAAAAGCAGTTGGATGGTGGCATTGTGCACAGCCTGTTGTATACTTGGATAGAGTTATAAATACATTCAATGAATGTACTAGCATAATGCCTGCTAAATGAGAGACATGAGTAAGGAGATCAGGCCAAAAGATAATTGAACAGTGGAGGCACTCAGGGACGTTGGTTCTACACGAGACAACTGCAGAAAGGGAGAGAGGCAGAAAAACATCATGTCTTGCCCTTCCTATGTAGCTTCTTTTGGCTGCGGTCACATCTCAGCACTGGCCACAGGGTCAGCTGTGCCATCAGTGCCTCGCTCAGACCCCCCATCTCCTCCATGTCTGTCCATGACTGCTCACGGGAGGGAAGTCATCTGCTGGATGGTATTTTGGTATTTGGTATTTTTGGATGTGGATGGAGAGAGGAAGCAGGAAGGTGAGTTTTCAATGATCTTTTACCTCTCTGTCTACTTTATAACCTCTACCTGCAGGAGAGGACTTCTAGTAGGAGCAGAAAACCGGGACTGACGTTTTTTGGTACTAGAGCTTTATCAGAGGAAGTGAGATTAGCCTGCAACACAGCAAGATTTTATTTGGAAAATATTTAATGTCATTACCCGAAGCCACTGTTTTCCCTCCTGTACAGATGGTGACTCAGCTGCTCTTACGCATGTTGGAGATCAGGGACTAAATGGAGATTGGACTTAGCGTGTCCTGCTGTATCGTCTGTCAGCTGGCACGTGTGGCTTCTGTAAGCTCACAGCTTCCCAAAACACATGCCTGGAGCTGGGCAGAGGGCTTACATCTGGCTCATCATTGTGTTGTTAGGCTTCAGACAGGGATGGCTTTGGGTGAAGATTTCATAGAGTGATAGAATATCTTGAGTTGGAAATGACCCATGCGGATCATCATGTCCAACTTGATGATTTATAATAGGACAAGTGCTAAAGCTTCCAAAAAAGGCTAGCTGATGTTTTCAGTGCATCACCTGTGGATGGAGCTGCTGACAGCCAGTGCTTTAGCAGATACACTGGTCCCCTTCACTCAGTCCTGTCTCCACCTGATGACACAAAGCAGAGTGAGTTCACACACCACAAACAGGCCTGTGGTAGCAAGGACAGGGCTCCGGGCTGGCCCAAGCCCTGCAAAGCCGTGCTGCCTCCTGCATGTACCAGGAGGAGCTGCTGCTTTGATGCCTGAATTGTCTGACTGCAAAGATTATCTCCCCACACCACTTACAGAGTGCAGAAGTTTCAAAGCTAAAAATTTGGAAACCCTAAAGAGCATCTTCGATCCATTTTTTTTTCCTTAACCAAATTACATGTTGTAAATTACTTAATTTCTCTCAGCCTGAGCTTTATAGTAGTTAATTAATCAGGGATTTGGGGGAAAAGATATCTAAACTGTTGAGTAGTTGCTTGCTCGTCCACAAATTGTTCTATTATGTTGTAGCTGCTGTTCTCTTTTCTATCTCTGTGTGTCTCAGACAAAGTACTTCTGTGCCCCTCGGTGTAGCTCTGAAATGGTTCAGAGCTGAGGAGCACGAGGCCTGCTTCATTCAGCACCTGAGATGAAACTATCCAGGCTGTCACCACCAGCCTCAGCTGTGTGCTTCAGCTGGGGCAGCTGGAGCCTCCTAAATCTGCTGTTCACTGACAAGGGTTGTAAAACCTTTGATTTGAGAACTGCAGGTGAATGGTGTGGCATAGAGGCTCATTTATTTCTTAGCTTCTGCCACCAAAACCATCCTCACAAGGAGAGGGAGATTCCTTGGCTCAGAGGGGAAACCCAACCAACAGCTGACAACAGAGGATGTGCTCTGGCATTATAGGTATCTACAGATACGTAGAATGCGCACATACCTGTGATGAAAGATGGAGATATCTATCAACAGCTTTCAAGGGATATCTGAATTTTTGCAGCCTGGTGTGTACTCTGCTAAAATGCTCCCTATCCTTCAGTTCTTCCTCTACCTCCATCCCTTTTCAATGCTAAAAAGGGCTATAGAGCATCTTATCCCTAATACAGTTATCACCCAAGGAACACTTCCAACTTTTGGGCTTTCCTTCTTATTTTTGCTTTCAGACACCAGCTCAGAGCAGTGTGATGAGTGGGTGCTAATTACGGAGAACTACATTTCGACAACAGAGCCGTACTGCTGGTGAATACAGAAAAATTGCTCATTAGAGCAGCATGGTATTTAGTCAGATTGGCTTCCCTAGATATTAACATTCTAGCATTAATGCAGACTGGCAGTGTACTGCTTGAATATAACTATCTTGAGATAATATATGCAGAAGGACTGTACAACTGTTGCCTATCCTTTGGGGCTTGCTAGACATCTCTGCATGCTGCTTCTACAAAACACCCCATCCTTGGGTTTCAGGAATGTGCATATATAGTTTTATATGTGTGTGTATATATATATACTCTGCACAGAATAACACAATAAAGGAAGCACAGCAAAACCACCCTGGCAGCTTTGGGTGTCTAGCTTTAGTATAGCAAGGCTCTAAGTTGGTAAACTTAGCAGTGAGATGTGCATGTGAGCACATCTCGCATGCAGATTTGCAGACAGCAAATACAGAGGCTGCAGTTTGGGTCCACGTTGCTGTGAGCAGAAGGTGCCTCTGCTGGGATGCAGCTCTCCAAGGCTGCCTTGGCAGCAGCACTAATGCTTCCAGCTTGGCTCCTCGCTTGTTTTGTGGAGATGCCTACATGCAGGGAGAGCTGGCAGCTCTGCGTGGGTCTGTCCCTGCACAGCTGCATGAACTGCTGCAGCTGTAAGCACAGAGGATTCCTCAATCCCATGTCCTAGCCACTTCTACCATAGCTGTTCCATTAAGCTAACCTAAGTAATGTAAACAGGCCCAGAAATGGCATAACTGTTCATGGTAGCAGTGCCCATCTATCTGCAGAGATACCAGGATTTCCTCTTCTGCAGTGTTCTGGGCTCCCCCTTGACTTGAATACCAGCTTTTGCTAATTAGCTCAGCTTTGTCTAATTAGCACCCGAGTGGGAGTGCCTCCCTCAGCTGCCTCTGAGCTCGCAAAGAGCCTGGAGCTAGGGATACACATGGGGGAAGTAGGGAGGTGTTTTCCCTTTTTGGAAGGGGGGTTTACATGGTGTGTCCCCACCTCTGTGTGCCTTGCACTGGGGTCAGGCTGCTGGCTGAAGCACAAGCAGTGCCTACTCCAGATCTTCTTTGCCCCCGACTCATCTAACCTGTTTCCTTCCTTTCAGTTCATTATGTGTGTATTTATTTTAATACTGGTCATGGTATTTTGCTCCTAGTTTGCCTTGGGAAATAGAGTGTGTCCTACATCTGTGTCTATTTTAAGGCTGTGCTCTGTTGCCTGCTACCAGCTGGGGACGTGGCTGGAAGGAGCGCGATTCCACAGGCGCTGACTGCTGTCACAGGAGAAGGGCTGGCTGTTTCCAGGAGCCTGGAGCTGTGGCCTGGCTGAGACCCTGTGTGTGAAATCATGTTTCTAACCCAGATTACTGTGCTGTCGGGATACTGCCTGTCTCACCTGACTTTAGTAGTTTAAATCTGGCACTCTGGTTCAACGTAATTGAATGAGGTCTGCTTGCAGACAATGCAGAATGAGGCACAGCCAGAAAAATTGTTTTCAGTTTCTCCTTTAAGCTGCAAGGAATAGTGTGTTCTTTTTATTCATTCTGTTCACTTATTTGGGCTTTAGGGGACCAATAGCCATTTATGCTATGTTAATTTTAAGGAAGAATCTGTTTGTTTACTGGAAAGCAATGAAAGGGAATTGGGATTTTTTCCCCTCAGGAGTTTTGGGTACTGCTCATAATGCTGCAGAAACCAACAGAGCAGTGCTGTCTACATGTTGCTGCATGTCTGTGTTTGTGGGCAGCAAATATTGCTGCTTCAAGTCAAGCTGCATCTGCTCAATTTCATTTTTGCTGATGTTATGCAAAGGGGAGAGCCAAAGCAACTCTTATTCACTGCAGCAGTCGATGGATACCTGCAGTACGGTCACATGAACCCTGATCATATTATAAGGGATGGGGGGAGCTCTACTCCAAGCTGGAAACACTCAGGTCCTTCTGGTCACTGTAACTGATAGAAGCTCTGTAATGGGGTTGCACATTCATGTTCAGGTGTGTGCTCAGTGAAGGCTGTGAGCAGGAACTTACGTAGAACAAAGCAGTTCTACACAAAGTGCTGGCAGGGTCCAGTCCTGAACTGCCGGGAACCTGTTAATTCCAGTGGTCTGTCCAAATTAAAGCAGTGAGGGCTGAGTGTGTTCTCCTTAAAATTAAAACAAGCAGACAATACCAGTGCTTGGCAGAAGAGCATGGGGAGGAACTTCAGCTGGGTGGGAGCAAAGAAGTTTTAGGAGTGGGAACGCTTACAGATGTCTGTCTTAGTGTTGTAGGCTTGTTTATAAGCCTGTGAGGGTCTCCTGGCCCCCAGTTGTCCAGCTCAGTTGCTGAGTTATGATCCTGATTGCTTTGATCTCTTCCCATGTTTGTTTATTTTTGGGGGGAGAGAGCTGATTAGCATGGTCCCAGCTAAATCCCAGGTTAGGGAGGAATGTGGCTCAGAACCACTTCCAGATGGAGCCTGGGGGTCTGGCTCCTACCTGTGCATCAACTCTATGCCAGAGAGTGTTACACCTTCAGACGCTCTGGATGCCCTCCTGGCAACCTTTGGTGCCTCAGGCGGCGTTCTTCTCCAACACTGCTCTGCTGCACAGCACCATGCTTGTATAGGTTAAGGGGAATCACAGGGCAAATCCTCTGCAGTGACTTTGTCCTCATTTTGTTTAGCGCTATGCCCTGAGTGAGGAGAGGGACTAGAGGACAAAAATGTGACTCTTTCTACCCAAGAGTTGGGCAGCTACTTGGTAAACCAGCCATAACCCAAAGGAGTCTTGTTTGGGATGGCTCTCCTCTGAAATGCTTCTCTTGGTCCAACAGCTCTTGGCTTCCCAAAAAAATGCCCCTGCTTCCCTTGTACCTGGCACACCCCAGAGCCTGGTGCCCTGATGGTTCCTCCGCCCATAGTGGCGTACAAACCAGATGGTGCTGGAAATGGGGAAGGATTGCAGTGGTTGCAGCGAGCTTGTCCTGGAGAGTGACCCCATGCTATGAGCTGCATCTCCCCATGCTCAGCAGTTCTGCTTTCCTCCAGGGAGGTCCTAATCTCAGCGCTCACAAACCTGAAGGTGGAGAATGTTCCCAGTGAAACTGAATTTTCCATTCACTTTCATGTAATATTTAAAACTCAGCCGAAGAGTAATAGCTTATGCAGTAGTGCCAGGGAGTGAATTTTGTATTGATTTAAAAATTAGGCATTTTTAGCTTACTATTTTATTCATCAGAGTATGGCCTTTGCTTCAGTTGGAATGCTGTATATTACTTGTATGCAGTACTATGCTCATTAATTTATTCTTGGCATTGGGTTAGTAAAAGCACTTAATTCGTGCCCCATTTACTCTTCCTGTCCTTAAGAAAGACATCTTCATAAAAGTGTGATGGGGAGCGAAGCCACTCTGGAGCTCCTCACGTCTCTCTTCCCCCAGGGTTGGTGGCATCTCGGTGGGTCAGCACTGTGGTGGCAGCTCGGGAGGTGCTGCACTCACTGGCTGGAAGCCATGGGTCCAGTTCTGGTACCGAGGTGAGCACTGTGAAGTTAGGTGAAGCCAGTGCTTCAGGCTGAGGCAATGGGCCTGAATTTCAGATCTATTCATATGCTGGTTTATTTATAAGCCATTAAAGATGTATGAAGTGATTTTTGGAGCAGGCAACAGAGTCTATGTCTCCACTTCCAAGTGCACAGTCTGACTGGCTGGTTACGAATTCTGTTGCTTTCCTGCGTGCTTTTTTCTGTTGCAATCTCCCATGTTGGATATTGACCTTTTCCCACTGACATCAGAATAGAGCCTGTGCAGGGTATGGCTTAGCTGAAGTGATGAGCACCAAAGCATATGTTTTGCTTTGCCCTTGTCTTAATTATCAACAAGGAAATGCATGGTGGTAAGTCCCCCCCCACATCCCATGTGGGGTTTCGTGTGACACTTTGCACCAGGATTGCTGGAAGCTGTCATCACAATAATGGAGGTGGCTCGGTCTCCCCTGCCAGCCCTGCTGCAAAGTGGCAGACACCATTTCAAGGGCATTGTTGGTTTAACTTCTCCTTACAAAAGAGCAGCAACCATTTCAGCAACACATGCATATTCCTCTTCCCTGAAGTTATTTTGCTGCTCACAGCCTGCTTAGTTTAAGGTGTCCTGAAAATTGTTTGTATTTTTTTTTCCCCATTCGCTTGCAGATGCAAATAGAAGGAAGACATAAGCGCAGGACCTGCTGCATCTAAAGGGTGTATCTGCTCTGTGCTGTCAGGAATGGCTTTTACACAGATGGGATGTTGTAGCAAGGCTACCTTTAAAAAGAAAACAAAAAAGCAACAACCTTATTTGGCATCACAGTCCTTTGTTGAAGTTGGTTGCTGTTTAAATATTGAGAAGTGAACTGAGCTGGGCTGAGGTTGCTTTTCACGAACTCATCCTTCTTGATGTTAGTCCAGAAAATACAGCATCACGACACATGGCCTTGGTTGAATGGTTTGAGGAATGCACTGCGCACGGTGCTGGTGGACCCCAAACCTTCCCAAGGCACTTTACAAATTGGCCTTGTGCAGGATCCTCTGCACCACACAGAGCAAGATGTGTGACATCTGCAGAAATGCTGCAGGTGCACCCCTGGAATCACTTTACTCTCTTTAATTTACGAGGGTGCACATGGCAAGGGAAGCATATAAGGCTTTGTTGCAAAGGAATCATAGTAGAAGTTATGGCAATGCCTGGCATTCTGTTCCAAAGCCCCTTAGTGTCTGTGTAATGGCCCCATTGCATTTTAGCAGCTTTTGATTCACATTTCCCATTGTAGGATGGTACTGATCAAACCTGGTGCTCCCAAGCTGTCTTCAGAAATCGCTCTCGCTGTTCCCCTCCTATTCTCCTGGCAGCTGCAAACAGGCACAACCAGCATTTAGGTTTTCTTACATCTACTGATGTAAAGGAGTGCCTCAGAGCCAGATACTCTGCTGTCATATGTCGGGTCAGGGGATTACATGGTCTGTGCTGCGGCAAGCAGCCTGCTGCCTTGGATGTCTGCGTGAGCCCATTCACCCCTACTTTTAAGCTATGGTGATGGAGATTTCCTTTTTGGAGGAACAATCTGTTTTAATCACTTTTGGACCAAGCTCAGCAAAGTGCTCTCCATTGATGCCGCTTTGTGTCAGCGCAAGAGCAATGCCATAATGGATATTTTTAAATTAAATCTTGCCTTTTTGAAGCCTTGGAATAGATGTGAGCCCCCAGCAGTGCTTGCTCTGAGGCTGCAAGGAGTCCTCCTGACACGAGTGAGCTCAGGAAAAGGGGACTCCATCCTGCAGCACTGCCTCCTTTAATAACATCCAGAGGAAAATTCCCAAACATGGAGCACAGGCTCCTGCTTAACTGAGCATCCCAGGGGTCCTGCAGCTAGAATGTCTTTTTACCATTTTGAGGATAATTCCTGTAGAAACCTATTAATTTCTGCCCTGTTTTGATCCTATAGGGGATGGAGGTGACCTGATGAAAGCTTCAGCTAAGTGGAAACAACTCAGTCTGCCTTTATTGAATTTGCTGCTGGGCCTCAAAAAGGTGAAAACTTGCAAAACTGCAATTAAAAGTCATTTTAGCTACAACTGAAGCTCGTAGTGGATGGTGGCTATCTGCTTGCTGCAGACATGCTGGTGGGTGTGGAGAGCAGTTTGGGCATGGGCAGCTCAGATGCAGTGAGGCTGTACAGTGGTTGTACAGCAGTGGTTATACAGCATGAGTGCTCCATCAGCTCGGTACAGGGCTGAGCTGTGGCCCTGCAGAAATGCCTGAGCTGACATCATCTGCCTTTGTGCTACAGCCCTGCTACTGGGTACCGTGCCCAAAGCATCCCCAGCCTCTGTCTGCGCTGCAAGCAAAGACCATGTTGGAGGGCAGCGTGGATAAGGCAGTGCTGTGATTGCTTTATTTACAGCTTCTCAGGTCGCAGCAGACAGGGTGTAATCAGAGCAATAGGCTCTGTTAGAGGGAGAGGACAGCCTTGTCGATCAGCATGTCAGAGAGGCACGGAAGTGTGTGTGTGGTGGGCTCTAGAGAGAGGAGATGATGCTTTTGCAGGGGGAAGCGGGATGTGTTTGCATCTTGCTGTCATTACAGTTAGAGGAGAAAATATTGTGTTAATGGGAAGGTATCGAACAGCTGCTAGCTGAAGCTCAGCTTTGTAAGCTGGAAGGGCAAGGAAGTGAAGCAGCCAAAGGCTTTGGGGAATGGGGGAGGCTGAACTGGAGCTGCTGTGAAACACAGGAAGCAGAAGGGATGGAGTGCCTCGGAGTGTGCAGTTGGCGTAGAACAGAATTCAATGGGCATGGGGATCTCTGGAACCACAGGGTAGTGAAAATTGGAGGGGAAATGCTTTTATTGAGGGCCTGCTGGGTGAAGAAACAGCCTGAGGGCTGAGATGACTGAGAGCAAGAGGGATCTTCGGGAGGGCTGAGAGTGGAGAAGGACAAGATGAGGTAGGATTGATGTGTAGGGAGTAAAGCTCTCAGCTCAGCTGGTGGGACACAGCTCTGCTTGTGCTGTTCTAACAGAACATGGGCTTGGGTCCTGCTGTAAATGGCATAAAAGACAGGAGGAACCAGAAGACAAGTGCTCTGTGGAAGCAAGCAATGCAGTGCAGATCGGGTCTGGAATGGTGAGAACACCAGCACGAAGGCAAGAGCAGGGGAGCACAGACAGGACTGTGGCCCATGTCCACCCCATCTCCAGCCAGGGATGCCACAAAGCACGGAGCGTTTCCCAAGGTCTGAGCTGAAGGCTGCATTTATCCCAAGTTAAATCATCTTGATGAAGAAAATGCACTTCAGTTCCATGGTTTGAAGTGCTGAACTGGGAGGGTGATAAAACAGGCAGATGCCTTTTTCTTTGAGAGATCTCTTAAGTGTGGAGCAGTGTCACATAGCGAATAATTTCCTGCACCCAAGGAGCAATACTGCTGCACTTTGCAAAAATACGATAATGAAAAAAATCACCCTGGCTCCATGCAGGGCTCAGCTGAAGACGAGGTTGGTGGGACATAGAGCTTGCAGGTCAGTGCAGAGCTTGGCTGTCTGGGGGCTGACCCCAGCCCTCTCTGCCCTTCATCTCTGCACGTTGGTGGAGGATCTGTCAGAGGTGGGTCAGGCTGCTTTAGCACCTCCTGGAGTCCTGCTGGGGGCTGGGCATGAGCTGGGGATCTTCTGCTGTGCGAGCACTGAAACAGTGTGACGGTTTGTCCTGTTCAACAAAACCTGGGTGTACACGTCACATTGTTCCACTTTGCCCTCTGGTGCAAATGGGATGGAAGGGAGCAGAGCTGGGGGTACAGCAATGTGTGGGCTCCCCAGATTTCCAGGTATGCAGTGAAGGAGACAGCAGGTGTTGTCCCCTCGAGGTGAATGTTCCCCTCATAACTGCAGCTCAGATCGCAGGGCAGGGGCCCCACTGCTGTCCCCTTGCCTAAGAGCTAGGGAAGGCAGCGTCTCAGCACATCCAGGGAGGTGATGCTGGGGTTGCTGGACCCTTTCCCTGCAAATTAGGCTCGTGGCTTTGCCAGAAATGACATCATTTGTTAGGCAGATTTCTTCATTAGGAAGCTTTCTAATCTCAGACTCAGAAACCTCCCCACCCCCGAGCACCACGAACACGGAGCTGTGCTGCCAGTCTCTGCAGTGCGTGCTGCTTATTTATCATTCATGGTATCGTGTCCGTTTTATGACAAATGAACCTAATCACGATTTTCACAGTGGGATACACAGGAAAATACCCAGGATAACCATAGCTGCAGGTACAGCAAACCAAACTTAATTTAGAAAGGATATACAGGAGCAGTCTAAGCAGCTGAAGAATTGAATTAATATAACAAAAAGACTCAGCTGTATATAATTTTTCATGCTGGCACAATACTCCCATGAGAGAGAATGGTGCTCAGACTCTGCATTAAACTTTTCTTGTGTGCTTAATTCTGAACCAAATCATTATCATTATTTGTTGCTGAAAAGTGCATTCTGGCGTTGGGAATAATTTTTTCCCTCCATGTTGTGAAGTGGAGGAGGGTAGGCACTGCAGATCATTTATTAATGCTCTGCTCTGTTGTGGTGCTAATCTCCAACAGATGGGCCTGGATGCTCTGGATGAAATTCAGGGTGAGCGTGCTGACTTGCACAGGGCTTCCCATTTCCGTACAGCACAGCGGTGGTCACCATCCAGGAATGGGATTCCAGAAGCTTCAGGGGATGAGTTCATCACTCTGGCTTGGGAGAGACAGGGCTGTGCGTGCACATACGTGGATGTGCTTTGGGATATGGTTAGGTTTTGACTTTTTGATGTGGTATTTGTTGTGGGAATGTTATAACTGCTTGCTTGACTGTGCTGTGTGCTTCCATGTCACTTTGAACCTTGATCACAGTTTTTCTCTCTGAAATCAGAGCAGAAATTAAAATGGTTGAACCAAAAAGAATAATGCACAAGAAGTAACCTGCTGCTATCAGTGTATTTTCATGCAGCCAAACAAAACGATTGTCAGAGCTGTCTGCCCTGTACTGGAGTGCATCAGTGTAGTGTCATGTACTTTGAACCATTCTGATGGGGTTTCTAAAGAAGAAATTGGAAAGGAGAAGAAACTTCCCTGAGCATGGCACCAGACATCCTCCACTCTCCTGGAGATTTAGTGTTAGGTCTTGAGAGTTTTCCTGAGGAGACAGTAATTGGTTTGGCCTCACTACATGAGAGCAGCAAGGGAGTGATTGCTTCCGATAAATATTTTCAAGGGGCAAAGGGCAAAGCTGACAGAAGAACTCACAGATATATGTTGGTGATGAATTTATGTAGTCTGGGAATTCAGGAGACTCCTGGACACCAGAGCATTTGTGTCATGGCAGAGTTTTTTAATAGATTCAAGAGTCAAAAGTCAAATGTCTTTAAGATAGGGTTTAAAGACCTGAAAAGGGCCCTGCAGCAAAGCATTCCCCATTGGGAGAGGAGATGGCTCTTTGTTCCCCAAATGTTCCCCACTTAAAGCTTTACATGTTGTTGACAACTGGCTCCTTTGCCCATGAAGCATCTTTAAAATGTGTTGGAAAGCAGCAGACTGCTCTGACAGAGCAGCCTGGCTCCCAAAGTCTGAAGGTGATAAGACCAACGGCATGGCCTTGTGTCACCTGGGGGCTCCAAGCAAGGTTTAGCCTAGGCCATGGAGTTGCAAGTTGTGGTGGGGCTGGAGAAGGCCACAGCCCTGCCTGGAGTTCAGCGGTGCTGCCGATGCCATTCTGCCTCCTGACATCTCCCTGGCACACTCCTTTGGCCATGGAACACAGCCCAGCCTGGGAACTCCATTAAAGCATCCCTGCTGCAGTCAGACCTCTGAGCTCCGATTCCAGAGGCTTTGGGAATGGATAAGAGCTGGGAAACCTTAAGGAAAAATCTCCATCTTCTGGAAGAGCAGTGAAAGGATTTGGGAGCCTCACATCACTTTGAGTATCAACTGTGCAGGCACTCAGATGCTGATGCACAAGACATATTTTTAGCGTCAGGACTCTCCGGAGGGTGCATCGCTGTCAGCCCAGCTGCTGTAAGAGTCAGCTGAGTGAAGTCAGGTTGCGGTGCCTTTTTTCACCTCTTGTGAAAATGAACCCTCTAATGCCACCTTAAAATGTATCAGTGTCCTTCATGTGCCTTCAGGTAAATAAGGCTGTGTGTAACGTGTCGTCAGTAAAACACAGCAGCCTGTTTGCAGCACATACTTTGGTCAAACCACACATGGCCCAGAGATGCTGTATGGGAGGTGGGAATGGCTGTGTTCATCTCCACCTGCTGTGAGCTGCAGCAGCCTGGTGCAGGGCTGGGCTTCATCAGCCACAGGCAGCCCTAAAGGGGGAGGAACCAGAGCCCAGCTTCAGGCAGGCTCAGTCCCTACCTTCCCTGTGGCCCTGCAAAAGAAGGGATCAGTGGTACATGCAGAACTGCTGGGTTCCTCCTGCAGGTGGATGAATCAGCCTTGGGTGATGCTTATGGTGAGGGGTGGAGCAGATGGAACGTATGGGAAAGTGGCACAACAGCAGTGGAGCTGATGCTGGGAGAAGGCTCAGCCTTCAATCAGCACATTTCTGCCTTAATCCTGTCCCTGGCTGTGCTAGCCAGCAACAGCCCAGAGCAAAGGCACAGAGCAAAACCTCCTGCCTCCCTGCAGCAGTGGGGCTTCTCCATCCAAGTCCTCACTCCTATGCTATGAAAATAGCATCTAAGTGGTGTGGCTGAGCCTGATAGTGCATGATGTTGGTACAGAGGGCAAGCAATGGCCATGGTGCAAGGAGCTGCCCGGTCCTGGACCCATGCAACAGCTCATATGTGGACCAGGTCGTTCCTGTGTCTTTGTGGCTGTGTTGCTCCTTGTACTCTTTGCTGGTCCAGACTGGAAAAGCTTCCTATTCCTTCCAGATAAAACATCTGCAGCCATGCAGGGCTTGAGGCCACCACCTCCTTGTTCATTCCTGAACATCCTCTTTTTTGGGGGCTGTGCATGCATCTGAGAATAGCTCCTCACCATAACCTCCTCCACAGGAACAGTTACTTACTCACAGGCATTGGGTTTGCTCTGATAGTCTTTCTGTATTTAATCTAAAAAGAGATTTGCCTTGTGCCTGGGAAGCGCCTGGCCCTTCCTCCCAAATGCAATGAGGAAGGCTCTTCATGTGGTTTTATACATGGCTAAAAATAGTGTCCCAGAAACACATGATGGATAAATATGAATGAGGGAAATGCAGATTGAATGTAGTAACCTTCAGACTGCATGGAGACAGGTACGTGGGTCTCTCTGAGCACTCTAAAACTTCTCTTCCCCATCCCATACTTCAGTCTGCTTCTTTCTCTACCTTTCTCATCCTTTGTTCCTTTGCTTTTTGCTCTCCTTCCTCCACATCACTCTAATTCTCATTCTGCTCTGCTAATCTCACCGCATCATTGCCCTTTCTTCCCTGCTCCCACACAACCCCACCTTTTCCTTCTTTCTCTGTTCTTAGCTCTGGGCTCTCCTCCCTGTTCTCTCTGTTTCCTTCTTGGCTGTTCCCTTCCCACCATCACAAGCCAAAGCCCGTGCCAGGGATGCTCTGCCTGCATGTTTCCTGGGCTGTGGTTTGGGAGCTGGGTGGGCAGCGTAGGGACACATTTCATTGTGAGGAGCGCAGACAGAAATCTCACTGGGATATATATTTAAACTTGTCTTGCTCTAAAGCAGGCACGGGATCCTTAAGCCTTTAGTTGATGCATTTAAGTGGATGAGAACACTAAAAATGAAGAGTCTGCCCATATGCTGTGAGTGCCATAGTGACAGACCTGAATATTTATCCGCACGAAGGCCCTTTCACACTGCAGAACAGTGTGAAATAGCCTCAGGGTAAGTAAAAGCTGAGCCAGTAGTGGTATAAATAGCCAATTGGAAGTACTCTCCATGCAGTTCCTTGTCCCAAACTTCCCTTATCTCTTCTGCTTCCAATTTTTAAAGGAACAAAGCATTGATTATTGTCTTTGGACTATTTCAGATCAGGCTGGGATCTGTGCAGCCCTTGGAAGCCCTTTGAATGTTGTATCTCCGTGGTGAATTTGTGGCTGTCTGCTGGCACTGGGGCAGGAGGAGATGCACTGGAGCCCTGTGGCATTTGGATAAAATATTTATGATTTTTTTTTTTGACTTTGTAGACTGGAGTTGAGTGGAGGAAAGTAGTGATGGTGACTTGTGTTCTAGGGCAAGGAGCAGCCTGGTTCTTCCTCCTCGTCCATCCTCAGCTCCTTTGTGGCTTAATTTCACATTTCCTAAGGAGTGTGCACTGTTCTAGCCCTTAACTGCAGAGAAAATGTTGATAGCTCTTGTTACTGAATGGGAAATATTCAGAAAGGTCTACTGCGTCTTTCATCTCTGCAAGGCCACACTGTAAATTCTTGTGAACCGCAGAGTGGAACGGCTCAGATGTTCCTTGTTTGCTTGGGCTTATAAAAATACCTATTGTCTGCATTTAAATTGGAGCTTATTTCCTTCATTAACTCCTAGGAGATGTGTAAATAAGTTTCTGTGAGGCATCAGGGCCATTCAGAAGTGGGGTGCACACTGCTTTTTGCACCCCACAGCTCAGTGCTGGTGTTGGGAGTGAGGAATGCAAAGCAGCACAGAGGAAGGTGCCTCACCCCTGCTGCACAGCTCCTTCTAATATGTGGGATTTGGGGACAGTGATTTCTAATAATACACAATACAGTGTTACTATAGCAACTATATGGGGTGGTGAATAATTTTATGGGCTCAAATCCAAAACGCTGGGAGCTAAAATGGCTCTGAGTGTGATTTAGGACTGCCTGTGAACTTGGGTCGTTTGAGTTCCACACCTAAAGGCTGGACTTGGGAAGAAGCTAGGGAGGAAGCCCAAAGCTGCTGCTCTGCTGGCTCTGAAGAGTGCAGCCAGGGATATGTGGGTAGGGAAGATGCTGTCCGCCCCATAGCATCCTCCTGTGTGCGGTGCTTTGCGTGCGCTTCCATCAGGGTCCCCAGTGCACCACACTTCTCTTCAGTATTTGAAGTGGGTTTGCTGTAAACCAGATCTATGACATTTAGCTTCAGGTCAGATTGCATTGATTTGACCTAGAATGATTTTTATCGGTTTGTTTTCTTGTTTCACTAACAAAAAAAAATCATTAAAAAAAACCTCAGTTACGGCTTGCTTCCAAGCAGAATGACTTCCCTGTAATTTTCTCTCTTGCCAAACTGAGGTCTCTTATTTACCCAGCTCTCAGCTGAAGTACTGCTGTGCAAGAGGCAGACCTGGGCAGTGGCAGTGTTTGGAGGACGCTGGGGACCTGCTGGCAGGGTGGAGATTTGGGCACTCCCATTGAGAACCATCCATCCATCTCACTGCACATGGGCACGCCCTGCACTCTGTCCCTCTCATCTGCTCCTCTCCATCAAGAAATGCCCCTTGACGTGTAGCCTAATTTTATATCTTACCTTCAAACCATTGCTTTTTCCTCCCATCCTGTATAACTGTGACTAATTCCCTCTCTTCGCTTGTGTTGATACCTGGAGGGTATTTATAGCCCAACCCTGCTCTCCCTGTCCCTTCCCACATTCTGTACAATATAAATTTATCTCCTTTATTCCCTTCTCCAGACTGGTCCCAGGCATCCTGCCCCCCAGTTCCTATGCCACCTGCATTCTTTTACCTGCAGCTTTTCAGCACCTTTCTGTGCTTTTCCTAAACAAAGAAAACCACAAAATTACCCAGCTTGTGGTTTGTCTATGCTGGAGGAGAAGCTATAGACAAGTGATGGGAATCACTTCTCCTTTTCTTGCCAGTCCCTGTGCGGGACCTTTTGCCCATTTGACTGTATGCTAGGAGTTGACTACCAGAGGACTGAATGCTGAAAACACAATAGAAAGTGAGCTACCCACATTCACTACTTCTACATTGCTTCTTAACATCAAGCTATACCTAAAAAAGCTGATAGATACCTTCTTAGTGCAAGTTAGTGCTTAATCTTAGCTAGTAACCATGTGCTGCTCTTCCACACGCCCTCGGCTGGGTCGCTGTGGTAGGATTTCAAAATAGACTTTTCCCAGAGGACAAATATTGCTTCATTTGCCCTAAAGTCTTCTGGTTTTGCCCTCCTATCTCCGACACAAATCTGTAGATGAATCAGCAATATCTGTTGAGCTGCCCTGTCCAGCACTGGATACAAAAGCTGCTTTTTTCTCAAACGAAACATTCTACCAGGTGTATCTGCTGGGGTGGAAAGGTTCTTGTTCATGGTAACTGTGCACTGATGGGTAGCTATCTTCCGAAAGTAGGTGGTGCTAGAGCTCGAAGCTGGAGAGCGGCTGTGGAGGTCGTGCATTCATCCCATGTACCCACACAGGAGCACCCAGACTCGTGGCATCCAGGAGTTACTGGTGTGGTTTCTCTTAATGTCCTGATAGAATAGGATCTGGACCCTTACTGTGCAGGAAACGACTCCAGTGCCTTCTGCTGCTTCTAAGGTTAGGATGGGAGCCAGGTGGGATGTTCTCAGGTTTAGCATCATGGACCCTCCACAGGGGAAGGGGACTCTTTGGAGGAAAAGAGGCCTTCCTGTGGCTGAAAAAGCTCAGCTTTCATTGCAGCTTTCCTTAGAAAGTTTGCAGTTGAGATGAGCAATAACCATGAGAGCTGCTTCAGTGTTAGAGATGGAGCCACAGAGGAGAGCAAGGGGAGAAGTCTCTGCTCCTGCCCTTTCCTCCATGTTCCATAGGCACCTGGCAGCTGACTCTTCCCACGTGGCAGGGACTTGGGAAAGCTGTACCATGATCTAAGAAATTATCCCCCACTCTTCACATCAGGGAGGTTGGTCCTAGAACTGCCATGGAGCTGTGGCCTCCCTCCTGCTTTACCAGCACATGTTCCAGCAAATGGGTGGTTTGGATCAAGGCTGCTCTGCAACAACCTCAAAAGCTTTTGGTAGCGCAGCCTCCACTGTCCTTAAATCTGCAGAAGACTGTGATGTAGCTACCAGCTCTGGCTGCAGGGAGCTGGCTCTCCGCAAACAGCGGAGGCATGGCTTTGCCAAAGAGATGGAAGCTGCCACGTAAGGAATGGGGTCTTCCCCTGGGCCTTCAGGGAAGTGGACAGTGCCACTTCCTGAAGTCTTCATTATGCCTCTGCTCTGAGCATAGACTCCAAACTTGGTGGCTGGTCTCCTGGGTGAGCCAATGTTTTTGGTATCTCCACATGTCACATATTCACAGGTGGAAGGTGGAGGGGTTTGCAGTTGTATCAGCTGTTCCTGAAGTAGAGCAAAGAGTGGGATAAGTCTCTGGAAACGTCCTTCAGGGAGCTGGGGTTTGGGGAGGAGTTCTCCTGCCTCTACTTGACGTAAACTCATCATCTGCAGCAAAAGAGATGTGGTGGCAGGTAAATAAAGGAGAGACCTTGAATCAAGGACACAGCATTAGCTACAGCACATCTGGCCCAATCCTCGTTACGCAGGAGCTGGAGCCAGCAGATTGCTGCTGATTTATGACTGCAGTGACTCTGCCCCATATTCTGTGCTGCAGTGAGAGCTTTAACTTTTAATACACTTTTGAAAACTTCTTGATTGACTTTCAGATGCACTCTTGGTGCCCCCACTTTCTAGAAATAGAGGAGAATCACTTAATGTACAAGGAAAGCACATTAGTGCTTGGATCAGATCCTGCTGCCTCACCTGCCTCAGCAGAACCTCTGCGTTTTGAGGCTGCTTGTGTATCTTCAGTCCTTGACGTTATGTACTCTGGGTCCTGCTTGAAGCTATACAGTTTCTCCTAACACTTCTATCACTGTCAATGCCAGGAGCCAGCACATGCTGGTCCTCCAATCCTGGCACAGGTCAAATTGTGATGGGAAAACTTTGGGTGAAAAGTGAATTTTATGAGGATTCTGGAGCTCCAGCTTTTTGCCTGCATCATCCTCATAGTGCCATGTCCTCTCTGCCCTGGATCTCCCTCCTTTCCCTTGGGCATTTGGCTTGATCCTGATTTGGGGCCAGTGGTGTGTTGTGTTTTTGTCTTTATTTGCCAGCTCCTGGGGCCTCGTGCTTACCTCCCCTAATTCTTTGTGTAGATGCTGCCTTTGGTGAAGCTGCTGCTGCCCTGCCCCAGCCCTCAGTGCCTGACAGTTGGTTTTCTCCCTGAATTACTGCGCCTGAGACATCGCTGGAGGTGTTATGCGTTGTCACAAAATTAATTTTCCTCTCGAGAGCCCTCAGTGATTTCAGCTGAATTTTGCTGCAGTTGTTGCTGTGTCTCACTGCAAGATTCTTACTGCTGGGGTGCTTGGCATGGGGAGCCAAGCCTAAATACAAGTTGATCCTTTCTCCCCCCCCCCCCCCCCCCCTTTTAATAGCTGAATTTCCATGAGATGTTGCATTTGGATGTGAGTGGCGTAGGGAAAACTCAGCAGTCCTTGAAGTGTGTGTATCTCACTCCAAGATTGACATTTCAGCACAAGCCTTTCTCCAGCTCTTACCTCCTTGCCATCGAGCCCTTCCCACGTGTGGAAGAGCCTGGAGCTGTAGGGCAGCGATTTCTGTCCCAGTTTTATCACAGTGTCAAAAGCAGCCGGGGTTGGCATTTTTTCCCTTCCCAGTCTGAGTCTGAACCCGCAGCCTGAGAAATGTATATCTGAGAACTTGAAGAGAAAAGGGACTCAGCCAAACACATCCAGACTTTGTGAAACTTTGGTGGGTAGAGTTCTAAAGGGGGGTTGGGCTTTGTTTAAAATCATTTGGAAAGTGTGATTTAAGCGCTAATTTGCTTAGGGCTTGGAAGATGGATGGTGTGGGACTCGGTGAGGCTTGATCCTTCCAGGGGAAATGTGAGTCCAGTGAGATGAGGATGGATTATGCTCATAAATGAGGCTTAATAAGCCTCAGTAAAGTGCATTTGGAAGTGTTTTAGGCAGTACTTCGGTGTCACTGAACCCTACCGACTGCTCGTGTTACACCTGCTGATACTATTGCAGCAGCTTGCTTTTTTTTTTCCCTGAAATTGATTTTTGTTGAAAATTAAAAAAATGTTTGTATTCTTTTCTGCTGATTATGAAGCTGTACTTCTAACAGGAGCGTTTGAAACTTTGTGTGAGTTTTTAACTGTTTTAACACTACACTAAGGTCCTTTCTTCGGTATTTGTGGTTTTTTCATGCTGCCCAGAGGGTTATCATGAGTCCGGTAGTGAGGTTTTACTGCCAGGTCAAACTGGAGATCTCTGGAGCCATTTATTGAAGCAGAGAGCACGTGGGGATGGGGACTGCTGACCCCCTTACTGCGGGTCCACTTTGCACAGCCGCAGGTTGGCTTTGGGGCACCTCCTGAGAATCCCATCAGACCCAACCATCTCTGTGGTTGCCTGCAGGGACTGAGGATATTCAGCACCACCCAACCAACCCTGTTCCTCAGCAGCGCTGTCAGGCTTGGTCTGGGGTGCATCAAGACACCCACTGCATCAATTCACAGCAAAAATCATAGAATATCCTGAGTTGGAATGGATCCATTAGGATCATCAAGTCCAATGAAAAGGTGGCCCTGGTGTCTTTTTGGAGCAGTGCTGGCAGGGAGATGTTTGCTGTTGCAGTGCAGAATCCACAGCGACAAAAAGCCGCTGTTAATGGCCTGCCAGGGTGATGGGGCTGCAGCACAGCACGTCCTGTGCTCCCCAGAGTGCATCTGTTTTAATCTTATTAAAAGCTCATCAGTGTTTCCTACACGTCCCTCCTGCAGACAGGGCTGTTGCGCTCAGCAGCTGAGCCAGGGCCTGATCTGTGCTCCCTGGGTTCTTCAGAATAAAGCAGGAATCTGCTGGGCAGCAAGATTCTGCTGGGTTCCTCACCCAGGCAGGGTCTGGGGAAGCTGTACTGCAGGACCACATGATGCGATGGGGATCTCATCCTGGCTGCTGAGGGGAGCATTGCAGCTGGGCAGCCCCCAGAGCAAAGCTCCCCGAAGTGTTGGAGCCTCCAGGGATCCTGAAAGCAATTTGTCATCACCCCCAGCCCCTGTGCTTAGTGGATGGTGAGTCGCTAAAGGATGCTCATCCTCAGCAGCCCTGGCTTTCTGGAGGATGGGGGGCAGGGGGAGCCCTGGATCTGGAGGCTGGAATGAAGGCTCCCACCATACAACTGAGGCTCTGGGGCTGGAGACTGCAGAAATTTGTCCTCTGCAAATTGACTCACAGGAAGGGTTTTGCTGGCATCAAAGTTGATAATTTGAGTTTAGGAGTTGCTTTCCATCCTGGGCAGGGTGAACAAGAAGTCATGCCAATGGAGTAATTGGAGTATAAAGTGTTTTGTTTTCCTTCTGAAGAGCTAAGGTGCAGAGCTACCGGATCTGAGGCAGTGCAAGCAGCCCACCTGCTGCTCTGAGGTTCCCCAGCACGTTCAGGACCCATGCAGAGATCCAGGGGAAATAATAAAACAGAAGTGTGTATTCTTCTGGTACACCCAGTTTTCTTGTAGCATCTGTTGTGCAAAATGAGTCCCAAAATGGCTTTCAGAGGATGGCTATTGCTGTTTGGGAATGCCGTGCCCTGCAGGGTTGTATTCTTCCTGCAGCCAACATCAGGGAGTTTTGGAGGAAAAGAAGTTGCCAGTCTGTGAACTGGTTTTGCAAAGCCTGAGCTAGAAGAAAGAGCACCATCTCCTGGCAGCTGGGAAGAGCTGGCCCTGCTCTCTGGGCTGCAGGCTGAGGGAAGCATCAAACCTGCTGCATCTGGAGGTGGGATAGCTCTGTGCATCAAACCTGCTGCATCTGGAGGTGGGATAGCTCTGTGCATCAAACCTGCTGCGTCTGGAAGTAGATAGCTTGTGGCTGATAGCTGGCTCTGGCTACTGAGAGAGGCTAATCCAGGGGAGGCTGAGAGCTGACTTAAGGGAGCTAAATCACTGTGGCACGGTGATGCTGCACTTGGCAAGGAGATGGGTGAGCTCTCAGAAGTTTGGGTTTCACTCCCCATTTAGACTGGCACAACAAGTGTTCAAGAACTTGTGAGGTTTGCCTGGACACTAGGTTAGAATTTTTGGGTTAGAAGTTCATGGAGAGGGGTCTTATAAAATTGAGAGTGTGGCTCCCAAGTGGTGCATTCAGATATCCTTGGGGTTCCCAGCTGACTTCAAGGTTTTACATGATTTGGCACAGGGCTGAGAGATGTCTGCTCCCTGCTGCAAGCTGCCTTCACCCCTGCTGGGAGCAGTACCAGCAAAGAACATCTGAAAATATCTACAATTTTCCCAAAGTTTGAGGTTGGGCTTGAAACTGAACTTGTGGCTGATGTAAGGTTTGTACAGAAAAAGCAGGACTACTTCATAGCTACTTGTGTTGTGTATTTGGAAGCAGTCAGGAAGATCGCAGAATCATTAAGGTTGGAGAAGACCTCCAAGATCCCCCAGACCAACCCCAGGCCGTCCCACCATGCCCACTGAGCCATGTCCCTCAGTGCCACATCTCCACGGGTCTGGAACACCGCCAGGGATGGTGACTCCACCACTCCACAGGGGCACACAGGGGCTGCCACAGGGACAGCTGTGCCTGACTACTCTTCCTGAGAAGAAATTTTTCCTAATATCCAACCTAATGTATCTATCTGAACCATAAAAATTCAGAAGCTGAAAGCTGAGCTGCTGATGTGGGGCTGGGAATTACTGCCTATGCTGCCCATCAGAGAGGAACCCCAGCAGTGATTTGC
Source organism: Penelope pileata (assembly GCA_013396635.1). NCBI lineage: Eukaryota > Metazoa > Chordata > Aves > Galliformes > Cracidae > Penelope > Penelope pileata. Next base: position 319,155 of record WBMW01004506.1, on the reverse strand, counting down.
CTTCCAGGTATGGATGTTCAGCAGAGGACACTCCTGCACTATTGCTGGGTGCGGTGGGAGCCTGTGGCAGGTCCCTGGAGTTGACAAGGTCAGCCTTGGTGTGAAATCAGTTTTTTGAGGACAGAGAGAGTAACGATAAAATAAACTTGGCAGAGCATTCAACCATCTCCTTGAGCCTTTTAAGATGATATTGGATATCTTTATAAGAGCCAAGCTTTAGGCTAAGTGCTGAAGCAAGTCACTGCATATCCCTGAGCTCTGTGTTGCCTTCAGGAGTCTTGGATCAGAGTGAAGTTGCTGTGCTGGGCAATGCTTATTGGTTAGCGTGGCCTCTTGGTTATCAGAAACCTCTGGATGACACCTCATGGTAGTGGGACCTAGCAGTGACATCTGGCCTGAGAGACCCTGCAGGATCCTTTGGGCCAGACAACAGCAGTCCCCTTGCTCATGGGACTTTGTTTGTTGTTATCTCTAGCTTATAAATGACCGCAGGTGGGGCTGCCCAAAGAGGACCAGATGTCCCTCATGGCAAGGAGGCTGGGATGGTGGGGCAGGGTGTGCTGTGGAGCCCTGCTCCTGGCTGCTGTCAGAGCCAACTGGTTAAAAGACCTACAGGAATTTGCTGGAAGCCTCTTGCTGATGCTGTTCTGCTTTTATCTGGAAAAGGTTGCGGAAACCTTGATTCCTTAAGTTGCAGCTGAAGCCCCTTCTACTTCTTGGTGCAGCTCCAGGCTGTTAAAATAGTGTTATCTAATTAAAGATTGGCTCTCCCTCTCCTCGTTTGAGAAATTAATAATTCTGACTGAGGCACTGACACACAATAAACACTGAACCTCGCATTGCAGGGCTGCCCAGCTGTTCTGGAGACCAAAATTCCATGTCCTTCTGTGTCCGTCTGTCCATGCCATTGAAGGTCACCAGGGCTGTATGTGCTGGCTAAGAAGGGCAGCTTAACATGGGAACTGTTTCACTTATTCATGTGACTTCAATAAATTGAACACAATATTCTGCAGTGATCAATTTGAAGAAGATTCTGCATACTCTAGTTTGGGGAGGAGAAGTCATTTTCATTTAAATTAGCTCTTTTTCTTGTCTATTATCCTCAGCTAACTTCTCAACTCCTCTTCCAGTGTGCTGGAGCACTGCAGCTTTCATTCATCCAAGCTGGTCTTCAGCTGCGTTTCTTAAATTAAGAGTTACTCTGCATGGAACCGATGATTTTAAATTATTTTAGTGTATCAGTTGCTCAGCTCTAAATCTAATGCTGTAGGGGAGGATTTCTGGAGCATTCAGTTACTTATTCCAATGAAACAAAACAATCATTCTCCTAAAAAAAAAAAAAAAAGAAAGAAAAGAAAAAGGAAATTCTTCACAGTTGATGAAAATGCATACAACTTACTGGGCTCTCAGCTGTGCTCAGAATGCTTCAATCAGACCCATTACTTCTTCGCTGGGCACAGGAAGTGAACTTATTTCCCGAGGGCTCGTGTTACGAGCAAACAGGACAGCTCTCAGCACTGAATAGCTCTGCCTTACCTGAATTGGCAGGCAGGTTTTTGGGCACGTTTGAGGGACATCCAGTTTTTAAAAAAAAAACCCTTTGTAACAAGGGTAACTTCAGACCTCATCCTGCCATCCGTTACCAGCACTATTCAAGGCTTCTCCTTCCCACGGATATTGAACTAAATAAACTTAAAATTAGGGAAGGCGTTGCTTAATCACCAGGCTCTGAATACCCCATTCTTCAGCAAAAATCTGCTGATCCACTGCAGGTTTCTATGTCCTTAATAGCCAGCCTGATAGCTGATGCATTCACGCTTCCCCACCAAGAGGCACTTTTACTGATGGCTTTCAGTCATTCCCTGTGGAAATACAGAGTTGCATTAAATCCTAGTAATTAGGCAATTTCAGCTGTCTTAGAGCTTTGGCTCTGCAGTTGCCTTGCAGGTTAGGATCCTTCCCTGCTCACGTGCTCCCAGACGCGCTCACGCTCCCTTCGACTCTGCCTGCCCTTGCACCCCAGAGGGAAATGCATGTATCATTTTGCCATGATTGGCAAAAAACACTGCAAAGCAAAAAGAAAAGGCTCATGACCAGCGAGTCCTTTTCAAGTCAGCTCTTGTGTTTGGTGAAATCTGCTGTAGCGTTGCTTTTTGTGCCATTTGAAAATGTGATTTTTCTGTCAATGACTACTGAAGGCTTGGTTTTTCTTCCTGCTGAAGAACAAAGAAGAATAGGAGGATATTAGGTTGGGTATGAGAAAGAAATTCTTCTCAGAAAGAGTGGTAATTCGCTGGGATGGGCTGCCCAGGGTGTGGTGGAGTCACCGTCCCTGGAGGTGTTCAATGCATTCAGTGGGCTTTGGATCAGGCCCAGTCGGCACCTGGGAATCAGCTAATGAAAGGGCAGGCTCCAAACCCATGATTTAGGCAGCTACTCACCCAGCACAAACAGTAAATCACAAACAGCAGACACTGACAGCAGCAGGCACGAGCCGTCTGTAGTCAGCAATTCCCAGCCTGAAACGTGTTGGCATAAACAATGCAGTGCATCATTTCAGCTAACCAACACATTTGTGAAAATCCAAACCTGTTTGTGAATAATGTTCAAAAAGTAAACTCAGCAAGAGAGATATTTGCAAGAAAAATAACCTGTCTCTTTTTTGCTTACTGATCATTTCAGAATTCGGAATATATATATATTTTTTTTTGGTCTATGAGCTGTCCCTTTGAGGCAATAAATGAGTTCAGGTAGAATGCAGTGGGGGTGCTGGGCAGCCTCTTACCCCTTATTTTTTCTGTCATTCCCCTGGTTTTCTGCCACTGCTCTGTTCTCATGCAGCTCTGCAGATCAGTCAGAGCCCTGTGGAGCAGTGAGGAAGGGAGCTGCCCCCAGCGAGCAGCAGAGGGATCTGGCAGGAAAATGGAAGGTGAAATTTAGAGCAGGCGAATGTAAAGCTATCGCTTGCTGCTTGCGAGTCAGCACAGCACTGAGCAGTGCAATGGTATGCATGAGGAAGTTGGTCGCCTGCCTTTGTGCAGGGTTTGGGCTGTGCATGTGAAATCTTGCTGTTCCTGTTGCTGATCTGTGCTCTCTACCAATGCTGCAAATAGAGAGTAGCCAGTATTTGTAATTCAATTAGCCATGTCCCCAGGAACTTATGTGGCTTTCTGGGCATGTGAAAGTCACTGAATTAAGCTGTTTAGTCTCTGCCCCAGTAAAAGGAGAAAATGTAATCTAGAGCTGCTTAACAACTTCCCATCTCAGTTTCTTAATGAAAAGTTTCCTTTGGGTAAAACTTCTCCATCTTTCTGTATTTAAATGTATATAAGTATGAAAACTGTATGTATGTATTTTATATTTGCATATTCTTATATGGTTTTTTTTGCTAAGGATTGTGTTGTATTGGACTCTTTTTTGAGGATATTGAATGATGAGCCTGTGGGCCAGAATGTGAGGGAAATCACAGAATGGCTTAGGTTGGAAGGGACCTTAAAAGCCATCCCGTTCCAACCCCATGCCATGGGCTGGTTGCCACCCACCAGATCAGGCTGCCCTGGGCCCATCCAACCTGGCCTTGAACATCTCCAGGGATGTCTGTGGGTCTGCTGTCACTATAGAGTGTAATGCCCAGGTTGGGCAAGCATTGGGCAGGAGCAACACAGCTGATCCAATTGCACCCTGTGGAACAGGGTTGGGCTGGTGGACTTGGGGTCTTTGATAGGATTCAGTCCCATAGGGTTTTCCCTCTCCTAGCAGCTATATGGATCGCTACAGCTTTTTTAAGATACAGCTGCAGCTGGAATCTTTGTCTGACAGATGTGTACTGCATTGCTTAAAGGCAGAATGAGCAACAGTCCCAAAGGGCTTGCAAGCAAAGCCAAGCCTGGTGCACAAACTCAATGTAACATCAGTGGAGGGCACATACATCTGCAGGGAGACTGAAATTCTTGTCTCCTCACTGTGCTATTTTTATGTGTTTGCTTTAGGTGTCGTGGCCTCATCGCACCTCTTTGACTACAGCTCCAGTGCTGCCAATGGGGCCGACAGCTCCTTCTACACCTCCCTGATCTCGGATGTCCACTACACCACTCCCCGGGACAACACCTACTTCACAGGCATTTACCAGCAGGAGAACAGCCCCATTCCCTGCTCAGGCAGCACAGAGGGGTTTAACACGTTGGGGCATCCTGTTCAAGATGTGACTGGGTTTGAGTCCCGTGGCTTGTTTAGCTCAGATTCAGGAATTGAGATGACACCTGCAGAGTCTACTGAAGTTGATAAAACCTTAGCAGATCCCATGAAAGTGGAAGGTTATAAATACATGGACATAAGTAGACCAGAAGAAATAAAATACCAAGAAAAGTACGACCCAGACTCAGAAGATGAGAGCCCAGAACTTATTGATGAGTACCGGGGAGCACCCATCGGGTCTGGCCATGCTGCTGAACCTCAGAGGACAACGCCACCAGAGGCCGGAAAAGTTCCCAAAGAGAAAGACCCACTTGAAGATAAAAAGTCTGGAGACCAGCACAGTGCCTCTGTGGTGACAGCCCCTGTCAAGATCACACTCACCGAGATACCCAGCGCCAAAGAGGCCACCAGCAAAGAGACGAGTCCCACGCAGCCTGAAACTGGCCTGAAGCCCAGCCACGAGGTGGTACCTACAGTGACGGTGTCGGAACCAGAAGATGACAGCCCGGGCTCTGTCACACCACCATCCTCTGGCACAGGTAATGCTGTCACCATCACCTTTTTTCACTGTTCAGCAAGTGGTTGCAGTGTTAGCCCTGTGTTTGTGTAATCACTACAGGGCTGCTGATGGTAACGGGTCTCCATGGTGGAGGTCTTTCTGCTCTGCTCTTGTAGCTCTTTGCGTTGCTGGTGGTCAACAGGGTGCCATCAGGTGTACCGTCAGCCAGGCTACAGTTGGGTTGGATCATGGTTGAGTTGGATTCCAGTGATTTTGGAGTCTCTTGATGATCCCAGCTGACCATACTCCCTAGGAGGAGGGTGGGAGAAGGGTGCTGTGAATATCTGGTTTTTTTTGGGGGGGGATTTTAATGTCTTCTGAATGCCTTTTTGCCCTTGGAGGACATTGGGTTGAGTTGTTAAAAATGAGTGCTGTTTTCAGGCGGAAGTGCTGCTCTTAGAAAATGCTGATGAGGGAAATGCCGTCATCTCATTTACAGAGGGACACGGGGCCAATTTCTGTTAAAGGCTACTGATTGCTGGTTTCTGCTGCTGGGAGTGGGGGTGGAAGGCACCACCATCCCTCTCTTACACATTTTCTTGTCATCTGATAGCTGCAGTGATATATGATGTCTGTTCCTCAATTCCCATATTGTACACTGCTGTGTACGACTGAAGTGTGGAAGCAGTATAGCATTTTAAAAAGAAATAAAATTCTCTGTCAGGAAACAGAATTTTGAAACTTGAAATTAAATTTCAGCATCCTGGATCAAAAGCCTGATATTTGAAAATGAATGTACCCAAGCTGGAATTTTCATTGCTTTGATGAATTCTAGGAACATTTAAAAATCTAGTGGAATTTCCATAAAATGGCAGTTTGGGATTTCCACCAGCACTAACACCTACGCTTAGAGAAACTCTTCCAGAACTGAGCGTGCATTTTCCAAAAAAAAAAAAAAAAAAAAAAGAATCCCTAGTAACTCTGAATTTACTGAGCCTGTGCTAGGCAGAATCTTTAGATAGTAAATAGGCTTTAAAACATCCAGTTTTTCTTCTTTTATTTGACTGGGTGACATCACACGCTACATCTGTGGCATTCAAGATTTTATTGATTTACACTTTTTGCACTATGAGGTAATTAAGAACTTCAGGCACTAATTATTATTTATGCTGTCCTTGGCAGCTGTAAAAGCACTGAGTGGCACTTGATAACTGTATCTCATCACAGCGGGTGAACAGCACGTGGCCAAGCCTTGTAGTGGCTGCAGCATGCCCCGCGTGATTGCTGGCATGGAAATGCTGCTTACCATGGGCAAAGCTGATCTCCAGCATTGCTGAAGTGGCACAGAGAGGTTCTACCAAGTTCTGTCTGGGTGTTGAAAAACCAAACACACTGCTTGTTAAGCACTGCTTGTTAAAGAAGCAGATGGCTTCCTCTAGGGGCTGGTTCTTGCAGGGCTTTTTCTCTGGGTTCCCACCTTTCCTGTAGCTGGGACGCACCACACCCAGGCTCCACTTCCACAAGTGAAGAAGAAATGTAGAATCACAGAGTCATAGAATCATTAAGGTTGGAAAAGCCCTCTCAGATCCTCAAGCCCAATGCCAACCTATCCCCACCATGCCCACTGAGCCATGTCCCTCAGTGCCACATCTCCACAGGTCTGGAACACCTCCAGGGATGGTGAGTCCACCACTCCCTGGGCAGCTGTGCCAGTGCCTGACCGCTCTTTCTGAGAAGAATTTTTTCCTGCAAATCCAACCTGAACCTCCCCTGGCATAACTTGAGGCCATTCCCTCTCGTTGTAAAACCTGTCCTTGCTATTTCTATCCAGTGACTCAAGCATTCTGGTGTAGGCCACGACCCTTCCTGCTTGGACCAGAATGTTTGGAAACTTTTTATTACTGGCCATCATCTTCCTGAGGAAGTAAGACATGGGCTGTTTGTACGCTGTGCTGGTGCCAGAAGGTGGTGGATATTTGTCTGCTGTCCCATGCCAGCAGTAAATAATGACAGCCTGCTCCTGACCACAAAGCATTCCCTCTTCCCAAGGTGAATGTCATGGCTGAGGGCTAAAAACTGCCCAGGTGAACTGGAGGAATGGGACACGGCTGTGCTATGGGGGCTGTTGGCCGCACGCCTGTCTGGATGTGTGCCAGATTAAATCGTTGCAAACCAGCTCAGGGAGCAAATACTTATGTGCTGTAATGCAGGAGAGTGGCACAGCTCACTCAGACATCCTGCAGCTGGAGGACAGAAGGACTCAAGGGCTCTTGCTCAGCACATCTGATGCAACAGAAGCTTCCTGGCATCTGGACAACAATATGCTGTAGCAGTCCCAGACACCTTAATCCCCTCTGCCGCCTGTCCCTGGGTTGCAGAATGACATTCTGATATGAGATGGGTGTGTTACAAGAGAGCTGTTTTGTTGGAGGAGCTGCAGACGTGCCAGTGATAAGACTGCTGCTGAAATGTGCTTTGGCAGATGCACAAACCAAATCTGCTTGGGTGCAGAGAGGGGGCTGTAATTCCTGCCCATCTCGCAGCAGACATCATGGCTCAGGTGCCATCATTAAAACCTCTCTGTTTACCAGGGGAGTGTGAGGATCTCTTTTCTTGATGGCTTACCTGAACCCTCATCATCTGCAGCACTAGCGCACAATGTGAACTGCAGCCTGAGCTGTGGTTTATCCCTGGTATGGTCTGAAGTTCTCCTTGAGCATAAGGGAGCTGGGATGGTTCAGTCTGGAGAAGAGGAGGCTCATGGGAGACCTCATCACTCTCTGCAACTCCCTGAAAGGAGGTTGTAGCAAGCTGGGGTCAGCCTCTGCTCCCAGGTAGCAGCGATAGGAAAAGAGGGGTTGGCCTTAAGTTGTGCCAGGGGAGGTTCAGGTTGGATGTTAGGAAATATTTATTCTCGAAGAGTGGTCAGGCACTGGCACAGCTGCCCAGGGAGTGGTGAAGTCACCGTCTCTGGAGGTGTTCCAGAGCCACGGAGATGTGGCACAGAGCGACATGGCTCAGTGGGCATGGTGAGGTTGGGTTGGCATTGGGCTTGGGAATCTGAGAGGGCTTTTCTAACCTTAATGATTCTGTGATTCTATGTGAAGAGGCTTAGGAATTAGTGGTAACTTCATGGCTCTTGATCACAGTCCATTTGTTGATCCTCATTGCATTAATAATGATAAAAATCAGTGAACACACACTCAAGAGTCCAAAGGAGAAATCTTTGCTTGTTTCCTTGCTATGTCAGTGTAACTGGGGAAATTAGATTTTTTTTTCCCAGAAAAAGGGAGGGTCTAGCACATGGATGGCAGTGATCTCTGCATCAGTCCTGTGAAATGCAGAGGGGAGGCTGCCTCACAGCAGGCAGCAGATTGGGGTGAGCTGCTGCCATGGCTGCATTGCTCTCGAGGCAGGAGGGTTTGCTGACAGATGTCCTGCTGGCATTGGGATGGATGGACCTGGTGCGTTAATTACCACTGATGGAACAGTCAGAAGGCTCAGGAGTCCAATGGGAACAGCACCTCGTGGTTCAGGTGGCCCCATCTGGCCGTGCACACCGGCTGCGGTCTGACATTACCGCTGGCTGATGCTTGATCAATGATCAAGGGAAGCCTGTTTTGAGACAGCTGCTGATGCACTTCCTGCTGCAGCCCTCACATCTCCTCATGAATGCTTTATGTGCAATTTTTCTTTCATTTTGATTTCATCATGAAATGCCATGTGGCAAAGAGGTCTCCAGGACAGCAGAACAGGTACAAGTCCCATATAGGGTCTCCTTCTAGCACAGGGTGTGAGCTCCTCCCTAGCCCTGGATGACCAGCCAGCATTTTTGATTTTTTGTTTTCACCAGATATTTCTTCTTCCTTCCAGTGCAAGAGAGAACATGCAGAGTACTGTTATTTAGCCTCAGGGAATATTTTGTTTCACATCTTGGATGGCAAGTTGTTCAGTCATTGTTCTGGCTAACATCTCTTTAGAATAATGAGTGAATTACAGTGGGGAAATGAATCTAATTCTCAAACCCAGCTGAGATAAAAGCAAAATGAGAATTCATCATCACCCTCCACCCCCCAAAAAAGTCAACTCCAAAAGTTAGCTTGACATTTGTAGTAACTACACATGGGTTGTTACAATCACGAGTGTCAGAAACCCAGTGGCTCCCTGAGCCTATGTTCCTCACAACTGGTGATTTTCCTATAAAAAAAAATCCTATTGCTGAGCCACTGGCCAAGTGCTGACCACCATCTCCTTGTGCCTCAGCTTTTCCCTCACTAAATGGCGATAACTATGCTACTTTTATAGCGAGTACATGCATGGAAATGCTCTGTAAGGATGAGCTGGGATTGCTGTTAGTTGTCACACGAGGAAACTTTCTGCCTGTGTTACCAGCTCTGCTAGAGAGATCTGGGCTAGTGTTACATCTATTGTTTGTTGCCTAAGAAGCCAGAAAATACCATTTTTTATTAATATTTTTTTTCATTTTTTTTCCCTTTTCTCTCTGTGTGACAGAACCATCAGGCTCAGAATCACAGGGCAAAGGCAGCCTATCAGAGGACGAGCTCATCAGTGCCATTAAGGAAGCAAAAGGCTTCTCCTTCGAGACCCCAGAGGCACAGCGGTCACCGGCCGTTCCCACTAAGAAACAAGAGCAGGAGGTAAAGCCCAGGCACCCTGCTGTCCCCTCACCCCTGGATAATGAAGCCAGCAGTGCCGAGTCGGGGGACTCGGAGATCGAGCTGGTCTCGGAGGACCCGCTGGCTGCTGAGGAGGTGCTGCACTCCAACTACATGACCTTCAGCCACATCGGAGGGCCGCCTCCATCGCCTGCCTCCCCATCCATCCAGTACAGCATCCTGCGGGAGGAGCGGGAGGCTGAGCTCGACAGTGAGCTCATCATCGAGTCCTGCGATGCCTCATCGGCCTCTGAAGAGAGCCCCAAGAGGGAGCAGGACTCCCCTCTCATGAAGCCCACGGTGATGGACATTATCAAGGAAGAGAATGGCTCGCGTGCCGATGCCTTGGACTACGAAGCAAGTAAAACAACGGAGAGCAGGATGAACAGGGAGAACCTGGCAGACTCCGCATCCTATCTGAAATGCTCCTTTGTTGCCCCAAAAGTAAGTGCTGAGCCTCCAACCTCCGCCGTCAGCACCGAGGAGCTGAAGGAAAGAGTAATCCTGAAGAAACCCATTGAAGAAACTGTTGTTAACCAAAGTAAAGTGTCTTCCAAGGACTCTGGGAAAAGAAGTCCCCTGGCTTTGCCTCTGCTGCCATTTTTAAATAAGCAGAAAGGTAAATGCAGCTGTTTATGTTGATTTTTGCAATGTTGCTGAGAAGCAGGGGGAGGCGTTAGCGCTGCTGGGCAGGGGATGCTGCTAGCACTGGGGAACCACAGCTCAGAGCTGGGTATGCTGTGGCCATGCAGGTGTCAGGTTCTGGTGGTTCAGAGAAGAGGGTTTACAGTTCGCTGGCTGTGGGTATTTCTGCAGCTTGAATGCAGGATACCTTCAAAGTGAGGCCCTGAGGTCCAAGTGGACCCACCAAACCTCTAGAGCCACCGAATTTGTTTTCACCAAATATTTCTTCTTCCTTCCTCTGCAAGATAGGAGATGCAGAGTGATGTTATTTATCCTCAGGGACCAGCTTTTGGCCTGAGCTCCATCTTGAGGACCAAGTGGCAGTGCATGGTCAGTGCACACTGGCAGTGCCAGAGGTCCCTGCAGCTGTAACTGGCTCAGTTCACAAGGCACAAAACAGAAAAAAGCAGTTTATTCTTTGCACGGCAGCAGCTGTGAATAGCCAGGACCTTTGTGTGCCCCAAGATTTGCTGGCTAGCGCAGCAGGGAGGATCACTGGGGCTGCTCCACGCCTGCTGTGCCCCTTGCAGGGGCTGGCAAGCAGCTGAATAGAGCTCAGGTAGCCCTCACCCCTGCTGCTTAGCGAGCATCTTTTTTGTCTGTCCGCATTTGTGCAGACAGCTGACCACATGATGGCCTGGAGATGTGGCAGGCACGTTTGTGGCACACTTACAGCTGATTTATCTAGCTCAGTGAACCCAAGCGTGCAAGTCTAGTAAGGAAACAGCCTGAGCTTGCACAGTGTGCTGAGGAGCCTGCTGCAAGATCTGCAGTGCAATTAGGTGTGTTAATACTGGTATTCTTAGCAATAATGAATTAATGACGTTAATAGGCTGAATAACAAACATGATTACTGCTCCTTGGTATGTTTTGCTGCCAGATCTCAGAGCTCACAACATCACGCTGTGCATCTCTTAGCTCTTTTACAGGCGAGTGAGCTCCAATATTTTCTCTCCCTGTTCCCAATTTCCCCTTTTTCAGGCCTTGCCCAGGCCTTGCCCGAGCCCTCAAAGCTGCAGGGCTGATTGAATTTCCCTTGCACAGCCTTCCTGCAGCGTGCAGCGTTGTGTCCCAGCTGATCCCTGCAGCCATGTTATGTCCTGAGTGCTGTGCTGGGCAGATGACTCAAGGTCTTGGATTTGGGGAAGTCCCTGCCAATAGCAGAAGGGTAGCTAATTTCTCTGTCCTGTGATTTTGAGATTTCAGGCTCTAATACAATTTGCAGGGACATGTACTCCTCATGCTGCCTTCTAACCTCCTATTTAGGAGAGGTCTGTTCCCTCAGAGAGATTTGTCCCTTCCAGCCCATAAGAGTGTCTTTGAGCTCACAGTATAACACAACACAGAATCCAAGTTACCAAACTTTATCTGGCTACAGCTCTGCTGAACTGCATGCACCTACACACAGTACAAATCCAGCTCCCCTTGGTCTTATTCAGATTTTTTGGCCTAACTTCTCCCTCTACTTTCTGCCGTTGTTTAAGCCAGTGGTAGCAGGGGCTTGTTCCCATTTGGCAGTCATAGGAAATCCCTGTGCATGACTTTCTCCCTGTATCACAGCATGCCTGTATTTCCTATCTGCATTCCCCTAGGTCGGTGGTGGCAGGAAGGTTTCCTCCAGGACAAATGTGAGACAGCCGATTATGCATTGGTGGTGCATGAGGACTATATTTCAGTATGTGCTTTTCTCCCTTAAGATGCTCCAGTGCCAAAGACAAGAACAAAATCGTAAAGCCTACCAAGAAGATTATTGTTAAAGCTTGTGTTACTTTCTAAAGCAGATTTAAAGGTAGAGAGAGATGGGCTCAAGGTATGAAAATGTGGATGGTCGTGGAGTCTGGTTTGCTTTACGTTCCTGTCCATGGGTATAGGCTGTACAGGTCGCTGAGCACCAGTTAAATTTCTGTGTATGGGGCTCTCCTGACCTGGGTAAGGAACGCTTGTCCCTCACTTGGAGACTTGTCATTAAAACATTTCGGCTGTTTTTCAGAGGTGAACTCAGGGGATGCATTAAATGGCCCGGTGGAACCAGAGCATCCCTCCTGTGTCCCCCCAGGCTCCATCAGCCTGGAGCAGCACTGACTGGCAGAAAAATGGCAAGGTAGAGCACATCCAAGGGGACAGTGACTGCCTTTGTAGCACTGACTCAAGGTCTTGGCAGGGCTTTTCAACCAGGACATAAAACATGTGCCATATGCCAACTTGGATTCACCCACTGGGCATTTGGCATGGACCACACGCAGCCAAGTGATAAGAATAGAGGGTGATGTCACAGTGCCACTCAGTGGAGGTGCCGCAGAATTATGTCATCCAAAGCAAGAACAGTGTGGTCATTAATGGTTATCTTAGGTATAGGTATCTACCATTAAGAGGATACTAACAAATGAGACTATTTAGTTAAAAGATGGAAAACAAATTCTTCCAGTGCTTCATCTTACCTCCTGTAAGGGAAACACGAGGTCACGGCCTGAATTAGTGATTGAGCACCTGGTGAAGGGCGGTGGCTGGCCTAAGGAGCACCTGTACCCCCCCCCCCCC
>WBMW01004506.1:226093-306557 GCA_013396635.1 Penelope pileata | reverse complement strand
CCCCCGCGCCCCCCCCCCCCCCCCCCCCCCGCCGTGTGACCAGGAGGGGTGGACCCAGGGTGGGATTACCCTGGGCTCATTTAAGAGCCAGCCGTCAAAAGGAAAGGATCTCTCGTGTGGGATCTGGCTGTTCCTCATCTCGGTGGGAGATCACTATTGTGTAAGTTGAAATCTTTTGTTTACAACTGTTAAACCATTTAATACTCCACCTGGGATCACTAGAAATCTATCTGAAGCAATCTCGCTTCTGTGATTGCACCACACCTCCTTATTACATGTCACCTTGGAAGTGCTATGCCACCACCACGCATGGTTGTTAAGACAGAACGGTTTTAGTGATGTTCACAGAGTCCATGTGGCAACTGACCCTGGCCATTCCAAGTCCCTCCTGAGCTCAGGTCAGTGCAAGCTCAGCATTTCTCGACCGTCATGGAGAATTGGTGGATCAGATGAAGCTGTTTAACATGTGTGGCTGTGCTTTTGACATCCCGACTTAGGTATTTCTGTGGCCCATGGCCAACTCATAGCCAGGTAGATGAAATTTTAAAATAGTCAGCCATCAGCTTCATGTGCAAGTATGAACTGTTTCCCACTGTGATAATGTAATTCCATGAAGGCAGAGTGCAGTGAGCGGATGTGAGGTTTGTGCAGTGATAACTCAATGTCTCTGCTTAACGTCTGTTGCCATCCAGTGGCAATAACAAAAACGGGCAGTGACTTCCTATCTCCATTTTACTGGAGCTGACTATCACGATTTGAAATAGCAGATCTGAAATAGCTGTTACGTTTGCTGCTCAGCTTTCATTGCCCCCATCACTCTGTACCTCCTCCCAGAGGTGGACACAGCCCGTTCCCAGCAGGGTTTGGGGTCCCTCTGGCTGTGGATCTATGGGAAGAGGGTAGTGAGCTCAATTCCATTTTTGTTTTTAAATATTCAGGCACAGGGAAGGAAGGCTGGATGTATTTATTTGTGTTTTTCAGTACCCAGAGCAAGGAATGTGGATTTTTAGGTTTGCTCTAATTAAAGCAACAGATTTTCACAAACTTTGGAAAATAATATAACGGGGAGGTATGGCTTGCACAGAAGCTGCCTGTGGTTCCAGGTGATACATTTAGTGGCAAAATACAAACAAAATATATCTACAGGGCCACCTGTACCTGCTGTTACCTCTTCAGAGGTAAAGCGTACCTCTGGTGTGACCACATTCACCTTCTCTATGTTTATTTTCCTTTTTGGTTTTATGGTAATTCAATCTAGGATAAGGGAAACTCCATCCTGGGGCTGCACAGTCATGCTGTAGCTCACACACTAGATGGCACAGCTTGCAGGACCCGGGCTCTGGGCAGCTTCCCCAGCCAGGAAATGAAGTCAGATAAAATTCAGCATTTAAAATGTTTTCTGTAGCACAGTCCTATGCCACCCTACTGTAAGGCATCCTGATTTCTATGCCTTATGAAAGACCTTTGTAATGTTAATCTGGTTAGCCCTGTACAAAAGCACATCCTCAGCACACACCCTTTGTGGATGCTCTGGCTCCAAACACCCGTGAGGGACACCAGGGCTCATGGCCACCCACCTCTGTGTAGTGGCCCACTGTCCCCTCAGCTGTGTCACAACCCACAGTCAGGATCACTTCTGGCTTTGGGGTGGCACTGACATATGCTTTTAGCACGTTCCCTTCTTCCTTGATGCCTCTCTTGCCACCCTGTGCTGTCCTGTGCTTTTTTTCCCTTTACCTTTTGTATCCACCTCTGCTTCTTGCTGCAGAGAAGCTGATTCTGCAGTTTCTCAAGGAGATTGTTTTCCAGCAGAGATCTGCCCGAGTCTTTAATTTATTCTGAATGTTTTTTGTTCATCAGAGCGTAGTCTGCATCGTGTTAGCACATCTCTGCTGTTGAGAGAGGTGCTGGAGAGGCATTTTTTTATGGGAAGGGGATGTTTGGTAGGGTGATTTAGTGTTACAGGGCTCATTTCTCATCTGTGTGCTTCGCCAGGCTGGCTCTGCAATCAGCAGCAATCCAGGCCACAGCTTAAGCATACGGTAATGTTAGTTTAATATTGTAGTGCCATCTGCTGTAAGTGCCTCCACACTTCAGCCCATCTGTTTTGCCTGTTTCAATTTGCTTTTTATGGGGCTCTGATACCTTTGCATCCTTTGGAAAGTCCCCACTTGGAAAAGGTGTGGAGAGAGGGGTGTTCTGCTTTGAGCCAGAGAGTTTGCACATGTAAAACCTGCCTGGAGAGGTGCAGGCATCAATCCAGGCCTCACAGTCTTGGAGTGAACTTCCATGCACTTGCTTCCCACACAAAATAATTTAGGTGAGAAGGGTCCTGTGGAGGTCTCTAGTCCAACCGCTAGCTCAAAGCGGCTTGATCAGGTGGTTCAGGGCCTTGTCTACCTGCCCTTGTGGGCAAAGGCAGATTTTGGGGGTAGCTGAGAGCTACCAGTCTGATTCAGCCCTGGGCTCCAGGAGCTCCAAGTGTGCTGCAGAGTGGGATAGATGGAAGATACCATGCTATGAAGCTTCATGCAGGGACTTTGCAAGGCCTGGAGTGTCCATCTCCTGGCCCTCAGCCCAGATCAGCGTTGGAGCTCCTGGCAGATGTTTGCGACTCATTCAGAGGAAACTCTCTTGGCAGATCCTCCACCGGCCCACAGGCATTTCAGCAACTGCTGAAAACAGTTGTCACTCCTTCTACATCCTTCCTTACTTCAGGCTAAACCAATCTAACTTTCTCAATTTTACCTCTCTAGTCATGTTTTCGAGCCATCTGATCCATTTTGTTGTTTTCTTGGCTCTTTTCTGCCAGAAGTCGAATTCTTCTTGAAGCAAACTAAAGAGGGTGGAGGCCATCCCCACACTGGTGATGGTTTATATGCCTGTCCTACAGACTACGGCTGGGCTTATAGGTCCCACTGCAGCAGCAAGACATTGAGGCCCATGGTTGCATGAGGAATCTCTTCCAGTTTGCCTGGAAATGTCTCTTCAGACTTCTGCTGCAGGTTATGCCAGTCCATCTGTACCAGCTTGGGCTCATTTCAGTCTCTTAATTTTCTGCATGAAAACAATTACAGAAGGATTTTTGCAAAGGCTAGAGAAGCCCAGTGAAAAAATGACATTAATCATGATAATCTTGGAGCATTTCTAAGAAATGGAGAACTTCAGTGACTTCCTGCTCAGATGGTTGAATGGCAGCAGAAGTGGGCTTGCTTGAGTAAATGCAGAGTGGGTGAATCTAGGGGGACTGGCATTTTTCAAATGGGTTTTGAGACTTTTGGTCATGCTCTCCCCCAAGAACCAGATATTGAGAGAAGGAGGTCCTGTGGACGTGCAGCTTTTTCAGAAATCTTCTAAACTCCTTCCTATGAGCCAGACAGCCTTTTTCTCTTGGGCTGTCTGACCCCACAGCCCGCTTAGTTCACAAATCTCCTCGATTTTCTCCTTCCATACTTCTACCTTGCTGGACTAGTGTGAGGTCAAGGATGAATTTAAGACTCAGGCAGCGGGCAGCAGAGAATGCAGCTGAGGCAAGCTCCAGCCTACTCTTGTCTCTCTGCTCTGATGTTTACTCTTCCTTGTCTTTGCAGCTAAGCTGCAATCCACAATTATGGTAAAAATGGCTAGTAAAGAGTAAGATAATAGTTTTATGTGAAAGTATCTGAGGCATGGGAGTGAGAGCTGATTTTCTTGCTGCAAATTATTTTATATCAGGAATCCATCTTTCCATGGTGTGTTTTTAATATTTCCGTAGCTTTTGTGGTAGATTGGTAGACAACAAGGTTTTGACAACCAGTGGCTTTGCAATTCTGCTTTTGCTCCACTCAAGGAATCTGAAAAATGGCTCTGAACACATGATAGGACGTGAACAGTGAGCTATGATGGCACAGACTCTGCAGACACATCCAGATGGCTTCATGTCATGGGGTCTCTCACTCCTGAGGCGTTTGAACAAGGAATGGGCTGGGCTCTGCCTGCAGATGTGGTGACTGAAGGAGTTCCCTCATCCCAGCTGAGCTGCCCTGGTGGCAACTCATGGGCATGCTCCTCTGTCTACAGAGGAGAATAAGGAGCTTCACAGCTTCTGTTTCTCATTGTAAGCCAAGCAGTTGGAAATGTTTCTGTCTTTGCAGCAAGCTATGGCTTGCCTCCCCATTTCTTGCCAGTTAATGCAGTGCATCTATAACCATCACACTGTGATAACTTGACTGGAGCTGAGCTGGAGAAACCTGGAGATGTGTGGATCATGGTAGTTGGTATGAGCAGTGAGCACAGGGATAGGTTTGTGGTGTACCTGGTTTCTCTTCCACTCCTCTCAGACGTGTCTTTTTCTCAGGGAGAGGAGTGAGTTTGACTCTATCTGCCCTTAGGAGTGTTTGTGGGACTTGTGTCCTCTGCTCAGATGGGACAAAGGGAGCTGTCATATGGTCAGATGCTGGCTCTGGGGTTCTCCCTGGAGTCTTGCTCTGGTGGGAGCATAGCAGGGTCTCCTGAGGGAGGGAGGAGATGACTGATCCCTGGAAAGGATCAGAGCCAAGCAAAGAACAGGGGAAATTCTCTCCTCTCCCCAAATGATGGTTTGCTCTGTTAGTACTTCGGATTGGTAACCATCAAGGGCAACGATGTCCTCTTGTGATCAGCACAGTGCACGTATACCAGAGCGTGACCTTGACAGGACCTTCAGAAATGTCTCAATAAATCTCATATCTTTTGGGTCTCAACCTGTGCTGTCTGTATCTTGAGCATTTTGAGCCAGTGCACCTCTGGCATCTGTTCTCTCCCCTGATTTTTGGCTGTGCTCATGAAAATTGCTCCCTGTGTGTTGAGAAAGGCCAAACTTTAAACGCATGAATGTCAAAGCATCTTAAACCCAGAGGCTGGGTGCTCAGAGGTGCTTTTAAAATTAGATGTAGTTTAATGTAGGTGGATCATACATCTTCTCTTGGGACTGCCTTCCACTCCACTGCCAGTGTGTGAGCTGCAATACAGAGCTATAAAAATTTATAGACCTTATCCTTCCGTTTTCTTATAGCTTCCCTTTAAGAGCAAAGGACTGCCTCTGAAGAGTCGTCCTCAGTCAGAGTGCTCAAACAGAGGTATGCAGAGCTCTCTGATATATGTGGCACAGGATGATGTTTATAAATGTTTCAAGATTGCAAGATTACCTCGTGACCGGTAAAAATAATGTTGAAAAGAGCAGCTTGCATGACTGTATACAGGTGCCTGATGGTTATGTCAAGCATTTCTATATGAGTGGTAATGTCTAAGCCAAGAGCAGGGGGTTGCTGGATATCCATACACAGCAGGAACCTGCTGAGGACAGGTCCAAAGAGTAAAGATGTTTAACAAGTGTAGGTCTCTTTCTCTGCAGGCTGAGCTGCACAAGCCCATGGCTTCCTCTGCCCATGCCTGTGTCTCTGTGCATGTCTATGTCCATTCCCAGCCCAGCCAAGCACCCAATGATGGCTCACTCCTGCTCCTGGGAAAGGCTGCAAGGAAACAACAGCCCTGCTCACAAGTGATTTTCTATTCAAATGGACAAACCTCAGTTGCAGAGTCACTCACAGCTGAAGCAAATTTTATAAGCTGCAGTCTTGACACGGTGCCCCTTTTGGTGTCTCTTGGCATCAGCAATGACTCAGCTTTTGGGCAAGGTGATTTTTTTTAAGGCCAAGTTGTTTGTTTGTTGTGGCTGTGGCATTGATCTGATCACAGTGACAGTTTCCCAGATGCCTTTGTATAGCAGTGCTTTGCCTGGGTAATTCAGACAGATCTCATAGGGTTGTTTTTTTGACAGAGAAATCTAGCACTTACCGATAGCTTTTCTGTGGCTGACACAATATACAGTGAGAAGAGATGTTTATACTGGTTGTACAAAACCAAGAAAATACTATATATAATTTAGGGGAAGTGTTATACTGCCTGCAAGGCTTCTCTGTAAGTGATATTAAAGAGCTTTCTCCATAACAATTCATGCTCTTAGCTCTGACAATGCTTAGGGAAGTTTATGTGCTGTAGCATAAATTAGGAGAAGGAAAAGTCAAAATTAATCATTTTGATTTTATTAACATCAAGTATTTTGCATTTTAGTGGATTTTATTGATGTGGTGTTTTGCAGAAGCATTTGGAATAATGTTTTCTTACTTGCTAGAAATGCTGCTTCTGCACCTCTGCAGTGCTCTGTGAGGTGGGAATCATGGGTTTTCACTTCACCCCTTTTTTAATTCAGATGAAGAGTTTGGACTCATTTCAGGTCAGATTTAAATTTATGTTTAAGGCAGTATAAAATACAGCCCTAGCTCTCAAGGAGAGACAAAATACAAGCTTTTGAACATCTCAGCCTTTTTCAGGCTTAATCCTGTAAGTCTTCAGATACTAGGCAGCATAAGGACTTCCCTGAAAGTTATTTGTCTTGGTAGATAGCACGAGGTTAAAAGCAGTGAATTTGACTGTACTGAGGTTCTGGAAGGGTGTGTGTGATGGGAGCTCTCCTTCACTGGAAATGAAAACTGGAGGTGGATATTGATTTTGCTGGTGTTTTTCCTCAGCTTCTGAGAGCACATTGCTGATTGGAAGATGATGATAATATANACTGGAAATGAAAACTGGAGGTGGGTATTGATTTTGCTGATTGGAAGATGATGAAAATATCATCTGAAAAAGGGATTTTTTTTTTCGTGGGAGGCTGCTGTGACCATGTGAATTCAGACTACGTCGGAAATAAGAGATATTCAGTGATCCAACAATCAAAGATCTTGATTTGACCCCTGAAAAAACAGCATCTGACATTTCTGTCATTTTGACTCTTAACCTTATGTTGATTACCACTTTCTTTTGTTTCATTCCTCTACAGCGATTTTTTCCCCCTAACTCTTGACCTTTACCCAACTCAGGCAGTTTTTCCCCACTGTTTTTTTTTTGCAGAGAGATATCACAGTTTTCTTCTCCCTCCACCTCTGACAGCAGCCTAGTGTTTACATGGGAGCTGTAGCAGTGAGATGTTGGTTTGGTGTTTTGCTTTCACAGCAATTCGTGTGTGAGGAATACAAATAATTGTGGAAAAATATAATGCTACACAATAACAGGTTGCTTTGGATGGCAGTAAGCTAGTACAGGTCTCCCAGAAGCTGGCCTACGTGTGGTAGGGACATTTGGTGATGCGAAGGTTGCTTACATCAGCTCTAGCAATGACAATGAAGGTTGGTCATTTTGGTAGCGATGACAAATTTCAGTGAGCTTGGGAGGCTTCTGCTGAGCATCACTGATGAAAACCAGGCATGCATAGGTCCTCATGCTTCTGAAACAGCCATTTCTCCATTCAAGAAAACCGAGTACTTGTTTCCTTGCGTATTCAGGGCTTAGAGGACATGAAGCATTACTGTTTTTAAAGCCATATTATGTGGCAGTGAATATTTCATGGGGAAAACCCTTGGCAGTTGGGTTGCTTTTTGCTTTCCCAGAAGCCTTTTTGGGTTTATTTTCCTTGTAACTTCAGCTTGACTCTCAGCCCTTTGATATCACTTGCTCACAGAAACACTTTCCCACCTGGTGCCATGTTATTTTACATGGCATCAGTGATCTCTTCCAAAAGTTTCAGTTGATATTGGAGTTTGCCTAACACTACAGCTCCTCTTAGGAGTCTTCTGTAAGGTAGATGCTAATTAATTTGACCTGAGTGCTGCCAGTCCTCCAGTACTTCCCTGCAGCTCCCTAACATCCCTGGAGGAGAAGTACAAGCTGTCTCACAGTTCCTATGGACATAATCCACAGCTCAGTTCATGAGAGTGCAAACTGCTGAGAGGTGACCTCAGAGGTCCTCCAGAGCTTGGGTAACTTGAGAAGAACAGAAAGGATACAGATAAGCAGTATTACCTTTGCAAAAAGCCATGTCTTAGAGGGGGAAAGCAAAAAATTTAGCTTGCATTACCAATTTTGCATTAGGTCATCCAGGTTACCAGATAAAGCAAGAATCTCAGTAAAGACCATCCCCTTCCAAACTGGATCCTGAAGAGTAATTTGTTGGAGAAACAGCTCTTGGCGTTGCTACATCACATCTGGCTGGATGCAGGCACTGCTGGAGCAGCATGTTTCATATAAATGAGCAAAAAAAAAAGAAAGAAAGAAATTGCTTCTTGTCTTTTGAATAGCAGGTGCAATGCGATTGCAGAATTTAAGGAAAAAAAAAAAACTGCAGGTTTCCAAGGTCTGATACCACCCACAGCCTGGCTGGCATAAACCTCTGCCTCAAGTGTAATTGTTTGGGACCCACAGTGGTGTGAGATCAAAATCCAGTGCCTGACAGTCCCAGAGGCACGATTTTCACAGCAGCTCATTTTTAAGCAGCCTCAGAGTCACACTCACATAGTGAGTGCTGTTGGCAGGGGCAGGCATGGCACAGGCAGGATTTCTGCTCTGCCTCTCTCAGATACAGACCGCTCCTTGCAGAGGCAGGGGGGAGTCATTGCATGCATCCTAATGGAATGCTGATAGCATCCACAAAACACAGCCTGTAGCTGGGCAACCAGCAGGGAGCAGGGCATGAGAGCTTATAGAAAAGCCAATGGAGATTAATAACCATGATTTCTGAAGGTTGCTTTGTCAGCTAATGTACCATTGAAATGAGAGCAGCTATGCTTGCTTGCTGAGGTTAAGTGCAGGAGCTGTTCCAGGATGTGGAAGTCACCTCCCAAATGGGAGAAGGGGCTGCATTCGCCAGAGCTTTGCTGCTGCTGAAGAGCATGCCCATGCGTAACCGTAGCCAAAACCACAAGGTTCGCTCCAGCCAGGGAGCTGTGAAGAGCAGGATGTAATAAAAACCACAGTAGCAATTGTGTCTTCTGAAAAAAGCACTCTGCTGTACGCTTTATTTGCACAGCCAGTTATTGCAGCTGGATGTTATGTGCTAGCTGCGCTGCCTGGTGCTCTCAGACACATAACTGCACACACAATCTGGGTCAGAAGTTGTGGGGGCAATTATGTTTGGTGTTGCAGAGAAACAGCCCTTGCTCTTCGCAGGGAAAGGGTCTGAGTGCTGCAGTCCTGGGGGGCTGAAAGATGGCTCAGTCCCAGCAATAGAACCACTGGGAGCAGCATGCACGCAGGTTTTGTCCACATTTAGAGCCTTGCTTTTCTCAGTGCAGTTGGCAGTGAGGAGCAGCAAAACAGCCCACATTTCCAGACAAAGCAAGAAAAGAGATGATAACATCTGGGACAACATGGGATGCTGAAACACATGCACACCCATCTTAAAATCTCTTTGCCTGGTGAAAAAGAGACTAATTTATCGTGTTATTAACAGATTTGTTGAGTGAGATGAATTGATTTCAGTGCAATAACACCAGGAATACACCACAGAACTGGGAAATGACCCCTCATTTTTCTGAATCCTGGTTTGGAAGATCATCCTTCTTGCCTGGTTATTGACCATTCCATCCGCTAGATGTCCATAAAAGATGAGTGGGTTTCTCCATCATTCAGCATGGCAGTGAGCAGAGCAGCAAGGCAACGTGCACTGAGCAGAATGGTGAGCAGCACACCGCTCCTACCAAATGCATGATTTCCATACATATAGCTATATTTCCATGTAGCTGTGGCAATGTGCTTTCCACTTGTAGATTTTGCTCCTGCAGAGGCATTGAAGGGGAGATTGTGCTGGAATGAAGTTTAAATGGAGAAAAGAGCCAAAGAGCTGATCCTACTAAGTGCTGGAGCAGATTTGACGCGTGCTTAGTGGTGCTGAATTATGCATAAAGCTGGCTGGCCAAACTGACATTGCAAAGGGGAATAAATGAGGGTGCTGGAGAGAAAATGCCAGATGACATCAGCCAAATGCCTGCGTGTCACAGGTGTCATGGAGGATCTGGCCTGGGATCCTGCCCCATAAGTGCTGGGTTGCTGCCTGGTGCAAACTCTTTGTAAGACAAAGGGAGCATGTTGATCATGCATTCAGGTGTGATTTTGATGCTTCTCCCGCAGGTGAGATCCCTTCCTGTTCTTAGCAGCAGCTAAGAGGAGTGCTTGGGGGTGAGCAGGAGCCATCTGACACGTGCCTGATGCTACATGGGGCAGGCAGACAAGATCAGTGTGATGGTCATGAGCTGTGCAGTCATTGAGCCCAGCCTGGGGAGCAGAATTTTTCCTTGGCACCTCTCTGTCTGCCAAGACTTAGAAATCCTGCCTCAAACACCGCACAAATGGCTCTGCTACATACAGCTGAGCTCTCCTGGGTATTCCCAAGGAAAATATTCAGAGCACCTGGCTTCAGCTCCTGTTGTTGTTGCTCTGATTTGGGGGTGCCAGCAATCCCAAGTCAGGGTTTATTCAGATGCAAGCTTTGCTTTGCCCTGTGGGCAAGGGAGGAGTTAAGATCTGCAGTTACTATTCATGGAACTGAATCAGACATATATAACCATATAGGCTTTATCTATGTATAGAATCCTGTAGGTGAGACCCTCCCACCCACTTCCAGCAAATGCCACAAAGCAGTTGTGACAGCAGAGCTCTGTCACTGATCCAGGCTGAATTACCCACTTGTCCCTATCGGCACTGGCTGGGAAAAAGAGGAAGCATGCAGGAAGCATCCCAAAACACTAGGATTTGTGCTTTCACGGAATGTTTCTGTGAACCCCAGTGTGAGCTCTGTGTCTCTATGAAGCCTTCAGAGCACCTGATGGGTGCTGTATGTTGTCAGTGAGGTGGAGGAGTCCCAGTCTTCAGTGTCCCTTCTCAGGGTTATTTTACCCGAAGAAATGGGGAGTCCATCTCTGTTAGCTTATTGCAGTTGATCCCCACTGAAGCAAAAGGAGATGTGAAAAATCGAATCACTGCAGGAGGATCTGACACACTTTAGGTTTGTGGTTTATTTTTTTCTTTTTCTTTTTAACTGACAAAACTGGAGAGTCTCTAAAATGCCGAGGTACCCCCTGTGAATCCTCTTAGCATATTTCCAAACCAGAATAGGAAGGGGGGGATGTAAACATTTACTAGAATGGTGTATTGGAGAGCACCCAGGGATCCACATTTGGATAATCTGCATTGCAAGAGAAATCAGGGGAATAGCAGATGACTTTGAAAGGCTGTAGTGCTCAATATGTTTCTTAACACACAAATTGTTCCCTGGCTTCATAAGGAAGAAGAAAGCTCTGTGCTGATTACTGTTTTCAGATCTTATTCCAGTTGTAGTGTCTGGAGTCACAATCAGGATTTTGTGTTGGCCAGGATGTGCAGTAAGGTCCTCTCCTTGGAGAGTCTACTGGATGAATTTTGCTCTAAGGAGGATTGTTCGAAGTGCAACATCAGGAGATTGCACCATTTTTGTGCTGGTTGAGGTCAGCACTTACCCTGAAAGGCCAGGTGAGTCTCTTTGTCTCTTCAGGAACCCTTTTGTACCCGTTATTTGTAGGTAATATGAACAGGAATTGTTATCTCCGTCCTACCCCTGCACAGAGCTGCCCAGCCATTTGCTACACAGTTCTTGAGGCTGCCTTGGCACAGTGGGTCCCTCATCCCTCTGATTTGAAGATGCTCCGCATCCCCTTATGTTTGCACTCAGCTTTAAGTACACCTCCTGCAGAAGGACACAGTGGCTCTGGTAGGAGATGAAGGACAACCAGCCCATGTGAGCGCATGGTTCCTCCTGCTGTGTACTAAAAATGATGCTTCTGCTGTACGTTAGAGGAACGGAAGTACGTAAGGGCTGGAGGACCAAATGGGCTGCTTTAATTATTCATCATTCACAGTAGCTATTATTATTTAAGATGTGCCTTTCTTGGCCTGAAATATTAACTGCTAGCCTGTTTTCCACCCAGGAAAGTGGTGGAGTCACCGTCCCTGGCAGTGTTCATGAACCGTGGAGATGTGGCACTGAGGGTCGTGGCTCAGTAGGCATGGTGGGATGAGCTGGGGTTGGGCTTGGGGATCCTATAGCTCTTTTCCAACCTTAATGATTCTATGATTCTATGAATCTATGATTCTTTCCTTGGTTGCTACCACCTGATATCCTGCTGCACTCATTCTGGAAGTAGGCCAGGGCTAAGGTCTTCTTCATCAAGTCCAGCTTCAACCCACTGCCATCCTCCAGTAACTTCTGTAAACTCCCAAACCATCTCCTAGGCCTGTTCCTTGCCATAATTCCTAATAAGACAGTGCTTTGCTCCTAATACTGGTCTCACATGGGTGCTGGGCTTCCCTTGCTCTGCTCCATCACTCCTTCTCAAGACCGACTCAGCCACTGTGTGCAACATGGGGAAGAGTCTCTGTGGTGGTGCCAGCACGCTCACTATCATCTCCATTCCTCTTTGAGAGGTGCAGGTCTTGTTTACTCTGCTTTTTAATAACACAGATGCTTTTAATAGATCTCTGCCTTCACCCTCAGTTCCTTCTCCTTGCCTGTAGTCTGTTTAATGCTTCCTTCTAAGTGATGGCTTTGTCACTTAATCTCATTAAAACTTCTCTTCATTGAAGTCCGTGAGCTGCTTATCAGACTGTAAGCCTAATCTCCCATTTGTAATTAATTTGTTCTGTGCCTCCTACAATTTGGCATCGTTAGATAATGGCATCAGTCTCAAGGTCACTGATACGAGGAAAACACCAGCACCAACTGCCCTGCAAGCCTCCTGCCTCCTCCCTTTGCCACTGTTTGATTTTATTGACAGCTTTCTCCCTTTCCCTGAGCCGGTTTCTAATGCGTTTCAGCTGCCTCCTGTGCTTGTGTTGCTATGTGACTTTGCAAATCAATCTCCTGCGTTGCCTAGAGGTAAATGCTTTCCCAATATCCTCCAGACTCATCTGCACCACTTTGCCTCTTGCCTTCCAGTTTGGTCCAAGAATTCAGGTGCACTGCCCCTCGTTTGCTGAGCTATGTGTTGTAAAACTGGAAAAGCTCCATCCTCCTGGGCTCAGGGCTGGGGATGAGATGCAGGAGCCTTTCACCATCAATCGAAGCAGATGCTCAGTGTCTTGCCCATCAACAGTGCATGTAGAAATCAATCACTGCAGCAATTTGATGTCTGTATTTAAAAATATGAACAAATCCTGGATCCCCAGGATGGTACAGCATGCTGCCACTAGCTGATTCCTACTGATGGGATGCAAGCACTAATGAGAGGTGAAAGCCCCTTGCTGCTCCCTGCAGATGGGATCTGGGTGCTCGACACCTCTGCAGGCATTGCCTCCAGCATGTGTAGAAGGGAGTTCATGGGGCCCTGCCCTGGCTGGTTTTGCTGTCTCGAAACCTGGCTCTAGCAATGAATCTCAAGGCTGCAAAAGGCAAGAATGATGCCTTTGGTGGTATTGCCGTTTTCTCATTGGAAATTGCTGATACAGAGTTATCTGGGACCTCTGTGGGCTTTTAAAATAGGGTCAGTCGTGGGCCAAGGTAAAGCACTTCTTTTTCCCTGATGGATTTATCTTTATCTCACGTATCTCTCTGTTAGATGTAGAATCTAACAGACTCAAGCTGTTTTTGCTCATTCTCTCCATTCTTGCTCCTTTTCCCCTGAAAGCCATCTACTAAACTCAAGTAACAGATCCACACGGAGCTGCCATAGCATCACAGCTATCGGTATTCGATACAGCATCGATCGCGGCGTTCACAAGTTCAGTGTTCAGGCAACGATACAGAGCAACTCCAAACCCGTTACACAGAGATGGGGGGAGAAAATCTCACAGGCACTAAAAACGCAGGATTTTTCATTCAATTCAGTCTGCAACTCTAATTGGTAGTTTTTGTAAGTCTGCTCGATGTTATCTTTTTTTTTTTTCATGGTATTTGAGAAAATAAAAACAACCTGTAAAAAATCTTGCTGCCTCTTGGGAGAAGGCATATATGTAAAACATACATTTTTTTTTTCACGGGGTGATTAATGCAGGAGGGGCGTTTTGCATTGCACACGTAATGGCTGCACACGTACGGCCCCACTGCATCCCTGGGAGGCAGCGCGGTGCAAGTGGGCAGATCCAGCTCGGCTGCCAGCACAGTGCATTGGGTAAGAGATGGCTCTTGGGTGAGATCCAGCTCTGTACCTGAGGATATGTGGTAATTACTCCCAGTGAAACGTGCCCGGCTCAGAAGCAAGAAGAGGTGTTTGCAGTGTGCTTGTAAGCTGTTAGGAGTGGTGTTTAGTTTGGATGTGGTTATGCCTTAAGAGCAGAAGACTCTGTTTGTGGTTATAGGCACAAATCAGTTTCTACCCAGTGGTCACATTAATGAGAGCAGCTGAGTGACAGGCTTCAGAGTCTCACTCCTGAGGTCTGAACCAGGTCTGCATCAGCAGGTAAATGTTTTTTCCTAAACCATCCTCATTTTGGTCTCTCTCCACACTGCACTCCTCCAAACCATGCTGAAAACATCTTTCTAATCCATTTATATAACTCCCTTTGTGCGCCGTGCTGCCTGTCTCTGGGCTCACACAATCACTACACCAATGTGATCAACAAAAGAACAAAAATCATTTTATTCAGCACATACTCTGTTCCCTCTGAGAAAGAACCAAAGTTTGGCTGCGTTCAGTGGGAACACACTTGGACCCCGGACCCCAAAAGCACCATTGCAGCACTAAGTATCATCTATCTACCATCCAAAGGGCTTTTTTACATTTCAGTTTTGTTTTATTTTTAATGATCCATTTGTCTCCTCAGACTCAGGAGCGGGCGGTGCAATAGCTGTGATTTGCAGCCGCAGGCTGCCTGCTCCCTCCTCTGCTTCCATGGAAACACGTGGATGAGGCACAGCCAGGCACGGGCTTAAAGCAGATGATTTCAGGTTGGATATTGCAGGAAAAAAAATATTCTCAGAAAGAGTGGTCAGGCGCTGGCACAGCTGCTCAGGGAATGGTGGAGTCACCGTCCCTGGAGGTGTTCCAGACCTGTGGAGATGTGGCACTGAGGGACATGGCTCAGTGGGCATGGTGGGGATGGGCTGCGTGGGGTTGGACTTGGGGATCTTAGAGGTCTTTTCCAACCTTAATAATCCTGTGATCCTGTGATTTCCAAATTGTTTGCTTTTCCTTCCAGAGAGTTACGTGCCTCCTTTTTGTACAAAACTCTGGGTGAGGCAGAACCCCCTTTGGAGGGCAGCTTTAGGAGGTGATGTTTGGCTGGCAGCATCCTCCCTGAGCATGTGGATGTGCCCCTTTGCTGCTCACATGCACGAAGCAGGGAGGGAGGGTGGCTTTGGAGGTGGTGCTCTTATGGCCGTGGTGTTTAGGATTGAGAGAGTCCAGCTTTAGTCTAATCCCATTGTGTCGGCTTCATCTCCTCCCTGGGGAGGTGGAAATTGTGCTGTCCTCTGCACTTGGACACCCAAAGGTACCCAGTCTGCTCACCCGATAGCTCCGTGCACCCACTGGGCAGCCTCTCCCCTCCCGGGGTCATGGTGAAAAACAGATTATTTGCAGTCTGAGAACAACACAAGGGAAGGATGGGGAAAGGGCAGGTGTTTACACAAGCCTGCATGGCACAGTCAGAGCCCAAGACAGCTTTTTGAGGTGGCTGCTGTGTTTTGCATGGAGAATTGATTTGGAAAAAAAGGAGCTTTTAGGATGTTGTTGCGTGCTGCCTGCTGGTTCCACCAAGATTCACGCTAATCAGAGCCCTTCATTAATTATTTAGCTTTGGGGAAAGGTGACAAAAGGGTTCTGACAGTTCAGATGTGCGAAGTAATTGCTGTATCTACTTCCCAGCTAATTGGGAGGACAAAAATTGTGCATGGGGCATGCACGGGGGTGGGCAAGGGATTGGGGCTGGGACCCTCCTGCCCTACCCAGAGCCCGTGGGGTTCCCCACATCTGGGAGGGCTCAGGGTTGTCCCCTTGTGTGTTGGGGAATTCTGGGGGTGTCACATGTGCTTGGCTGTGGCCACCTCCATCCCCCCCTCCGCACTGCCCTGCAAGCAGCCTGTCCCTGTGCATTGCCCCTCGTCTTGCTTTCTGCACGCCTGCTCTGAAATAAGTAGGTCTCGACTGCAGGTCTGCAATCTGGGGAAAACAAACAAATGCAGAGCAGCGTGGCTATATTTATCTGAAACTCAGAAGCCGTGGTTCGTGGGGAACTTTGATCACTTTGAATGTCAGACTACCTGGGGAAAAAAAAAAAAAGAGGATAAAAAACAAAAAGCAAGTATTTCGGAAAAGGTAACAGCTGCTATTTCCAAAGAGAACTCACAGCAGCAGCTGAACATATCCACCATGCCTGTGATGGATGGATGAGGTCCATCCAAAACCAAATACAGCACTTGGGTTCGGGGTTTGGTGTTGTTTGTTTGTTTGCATGTACAAAGATTGTAGTTATCTTGAATTCAACATGATTTAAAGTTTATATCATGACAGTATGTTTTCTCTCTTATTCATTTACAAAAAATAATAATAATAATATTTTAAGTAGCTGGCATGTGAGATGCAAGAACCCTAGGGTGGAGGACAGGAACATGATGGTTTTGATCCCTAAATGTAGTTTAGAATGAAGTACCTGGTAATCTTCAGGTAGGAAGGGGTGTTTGGTGGTAGCTGTTGGGGAGTTTCAGGAAAGCCTCCTGCACTGAAATGCTTGCAAGAAGTGAATGACGTGGGGGAAGCAACTCAGAAATCCCAGCAGACTTTTTGCAGTGCTCACCCAGTCCTATTTTGCTATTTTCTTTGGAATTCCTCAGTTTCTCGCAAAAGTTAAACCTGTTGCAATTCATGATTCATGCGTAAGACAGTGTGTTATTCTTCCACCCTGCATTGTTCATGTGCAGTGTTCTGGGGTGTTATGCGCTGTTTCTGCATCTGCAAATCTGCAGTGTTACCCTGAAATTGCTGTGTCTTTGGCCATATCCATATTGAAGCAGAGTGGTTAAACGTACTGTGGTACAAGGGAAACATTTTTCCTTATTATGCTTTGCCCAGTGAACTTGCATGCTGCTTATTAATGGATAAAAAAGAAAGCAAAATAATTCCATTTTACATATAAACATATTCAAATTCACTCTATATTTCCTATTATATATTCAC
Organism: Penelope pileata; assembly: GCA_013396635.1. Classification (NCBI taxonomy): domain Eukaryota; kingdom Metazoa; phylum Chordata; class Aves; order Galliformes; family Cracidae; genus Penelope; species Penelope pileata. The sequence continues at coordinate 289,569 of WBMW01004506.1, read as the reverse complement.
ACTCATCTCAGACTAGGGAGTTATCTTTCCTTTGCAGAAGCAATCAGGAGAATGTGGCTTATGATGTTTAGCGATATCACTGGGCGAATCTCACTTCCTTAGCCCTTTTAGTTGGGTTTTCTAAATGTGATATCGTTTTGCTGAGCTATCTTTAATCTTTCGGCCTTGAGAATAGAAAATGAAATTGTCCTTCCTCAGATACTCGACGTCAGCATCCAAGTCAATGCTTTCTCATTGTGTGCAGAGAGGGGGGTGAGGGTACGTGTTATTCGAGTACTCAGAGATAGAATCTGTTTTTCAGAGACAAACCCACTCCCACACATTTAAGGGATTCATCTGGGCTCCGCATTTTTTTCTTCTCTTTTTCCTCATTTTGCATCTCTATATAAAATACCTGGTTTTAGGGAGGACTGCCAGTAAGTCCCCCAGGAGCTGGCTCCAGGGTGTGAGTTTTCATTGCATGTTTTGCTGATGTGATGCTGGAAGCTTGCTTGTCCTTGCTTATGGGATCTCCTGACCCCACTTCCCCGTATGGGGGATGGATGGGGCAGGGCCAGCCCCCAACAATTACCTATGGCTGCTCTCCTGTGTAGCTGCTCTTCCAGATGATATCCTAGATTGTCCTAGAAAACCATTTTCCCTGCACATTTCCTCAGCAAACACAACTCTGACCACTTTCCAGACAACATCAGGCACATCATTTCCTGATCTAATTCTTCTGGTTACCCTGGAGGCCCATAGCAACATCTGAAAACCAGAGTGCTGCTTCACTGTCCAAAGCATTTCTCTGGCCATTACTCTGCTGGCTCCCACCAGAGCCTCACCATGTTCTCCCATTGCTTCACCCCTCCCACAGCCTTGCACTGACAATTCCTGTCGTACCTCCCTGTATTTTATATCCTTCCTTTCTCTTTTCACTTGTTTCCCTAGCACACTGCCAGGGCACACCTCATTCATCAGCCTTTGGTCCCATGGCATGGTAGAGTTGCATTTGCTTAGGACAAGGACAGCTGCTTTCTCACCTATCCCCAAATCCTCTGCAACCTCAGCTAAATGTTTTTTCCTATTAACAGCCAACCCCCCTGCATCCCTCCATCCTGAGGATGGTCTCGAGCAGCAGCTGTGTGAGCACCACCCCTCCCTCTGCAGGGAGCCATTTAGTACCCAGGTGCTCACATCCACGGAACAGACAGCAGCGGGGCTGCGGTGATGGGCGTGCATGCAGGGGCATATCAGTGGTCTGCTGCTGTTTTCCAGCGAGATCTGAGGTTGCCATGACAATGGTGCCTTGGTTGAAATGGTGCTTGCATGGCCACAGCAGCTGCTGTGGATACTGCTATGGATACCAACAGAAATGCTGCACACCACAGCCCATTCAGCAGCACCCTTGGGAACCTGCAGGGATGCCAGCCTGATTTGGAGGATTGTGGCACTGCTGCAAAAGAAACCTCCATCTCCTGAGCCTTTGCCCTCAGGCTGTTGGTTTAATTTGCAGTCGTGTTTGCACAGGTTGTAGTTGTGTTTGCACATGGACAGAGCATCCCAGCTCCTGAGTGATGGCCCCTGCTTTCATCAGCCGTGGCGCTGCAGGGAGGGGTGACCATACCATGTTCCAGGAGCATCAGGCCTCGGCCTGAAACAGCCCCATTTCATGTGCAAATGGCGATGGAGAGACCCATGGGATGAGGCAGAGGTTGGGTCTAAGGGGAGAGAATGGTCTCCCCTCTGTGAGAACACATCACTTGAAATTTGTAGACAGCTGAGCTCTTGGAAGTGCCAATGGGGCTTTTGGAATGCCACCCATGGAGCAAAGGTTCTGCCGCTCAGTCAGACCTCACTTTGAGAATTTGCTGAAAATGTGTCCCCCCCCTTGTCTGCTGGGCATGCTTGGCCAAAGGCTCCTCTGTCCCTAGCACCCCTGCCCAGCCCCAGGCAGGATTGCACCATTTCCAAGAGCAAAGCAATCCAAATTCATCTTCACGATCATGCTTGGTCTCCCCTGGTCCAAAAGACAGCAGTAGCACTCACCTGCAACTTGTTTACAAAAATGCATGAGATTCCATTGCTAGAGAACAGATGTTGTGCCAGGTGCTGCAAAAATAAGGCATGTAAAGCAGATGCTGCCCCAAATCTAAATGGACCCAGAGACCCAAGAGAGAGGATTCCCAAGGTCATGTCAGAAGCTGGTGGCAGACAAGTGGACTGAATGTAGATCTCCTGAGGCCAAGCCAACGCTGTGGTCTCAGGACTGTCTTTTCTTTTGTCTTCCAGTCCATTAAGACGATCAGTTAATGAAATGGAATTAATAATGCCAGCTGCAGCACCAGCAATGCTGCAAGGAAGACAAGTTTAGCAGCACAGGCTTAAAAGCAGCAGGCTTGGAAATGGGGGTAGGCTGCGAGCGGCGTAAGAGCCTGCTCCAATGGGGGAATGTGGAGGCCAGCTGGAGTTTTAGGGGCTCATCAGCTTTACTGATCAAGTCTTGAAGGAGGGATGGAGGCGTACCTGCTGCCTCCCCCAGAGGAGAGAAACACCCAATCTTAAGGTTCCCAGTGCTTGAAAGATGTAGTCCCTCTGGAAAGAATCAAAAGACATTTCTAGGTCAACGGCAGGAATAGAGCCTTCATTCTTATGATCCTCACAGTTCTAAAATAACATTAAAGAACCAAGAGGAATTATCCACTGCTGAAGAGCCAGAAGTAAATTGCAGTTGATTCTTACGTGTCAGACGTGCCATTACCCACATTAGCCAGAGAGCTCCTGCAGAGCATCCCTGCAATGGGCACTGAAGAGGATCTGCTTGCTGAGGGACTATGCATCAACGGTTCAAAATCCAACGTGGAAAACTGCTTCTTCAGAATAGCTCACATCGAAGGGTTTCCCCGCAAATGGCTCTTTCACTAGGATTAAAGGAAGGCCACCTCGCTCCCAGGTAGGAGAGCAAGTGCAAAGGGAGTTCCACCTGATTCATAGCATCATAGAATCATTTGAGTTGGAAGAGACCTTTAAGGGTCATCTAGTCCAATTCCCTACAATGAACAGGGATGTCTGCATTTGACTCATGCAGCATTCATGTTGCTTAAGACCTTATGCTAAGCTCAGACTCGGAGCAAAATATGGGCATGAAAACAGTTGTGCTGAGCAGAGAGTGAAACAGAGGCAGTGGAGCAGAAGCTTAGCAACACATCTCAAAACACTTCTTGTCCCTGCAAAGAACCCAAATATTTTGACTAATGATCTAAAAAGCCCCTATAAACCCCAGCATTTAAGGCTTCTCAAAGAATCACAAGGAAGCTGGAACATTATGTGACATGCTGGGGTACAGCACTTCTTTTGTTAACAAGCATTCAGCTCTACACATTCCTCACGTCAGTTTGAGATCACGTTATCTTTTTTACCAGCTCAGTGATTTCTTTGGTGGTCTGAAGAGCTGAGAAAAAAAGTAATTAATCACTGCATTACATCTCCTAAGAGCAAACACCAAGGCCCAGGGCACAAGACACAAGGACTGAGCTGTCCATGACACCCAGACTGTGAGTAGCGATGGACCTGCAATAGCCATCAGCATCTCTCAGCTCCTGCCCTTTTCTCCTGAGCTGCCTCTGAGCAATTCTGCAGCCCAGAAATACGTTGAGCAAGAAGGAGTGCAAGGCAGCAGAGCCAGGATTTGGCCCATCCCGTGCTATTGACAGCCTCATCACTAAAATGTAATTGCTGGCTGCCCTTGGCTTGGAGTACTCAGGCAAAAATTCCCCATTGCTTTTTAGAGCTTCGAGACGTATTAATGTGACTTTTAAAATAGCATCCCCTCTATTTTTGTTGCTAATGCTAAGAACAAATGAGCTAGGGAAAAAAACCCAACAGGCAGTGATCTCCCTTAATGCTATTGTTCCCCGAAGTGCCGAGTGTCAGGGTCTCAGCACCACGCTGCAGAGCTGGCTGCCCTCAATGTGTCCTGTGCCGCGCTCTGTTTTGAAAAACAGAATCGGTCCAAAGTGTCTTCAAAGTCACTGCACTTAGAGCAGAACTGGTGACAATTTTAGCTCTGTCTTTGAATTTATCATGAAACGTTGTTTGAAGCCAGTGCTGATTTCCATCCCTGCCCTCCAGCAGGGTTGTTAAGGAACAGCACTGCAGTTCGGGGCCGATCCTGATCCTTCCCATGGTAGAACATAACAGGTGTTTCTGAGCTCTGATGGTCTGGTGTGTTGATTCAACTCTATTTACCAAAAAAGCCTTAAATGTTGCTAAGCGTGACCTTACCAGAGCTCCTCAGCTGAGCACAGCAGGCTGGGATCTGATGGAAGTGAGAGGAAAGCAGAGCAGGGCTGGAGAAGTTGCGTCCCCATCCTTCACTGAGCTGAATCAATGCTGGGCTTGGAGGGATGGCATGAAATGGGGCAGGCAGCAATCACCTCCTCATGGATTACGTGAGCATTCCCTCATGTGTGGATTCCCTCAAGTTGGTTGGGAGGAGCTGAAAGATAACTTTATTCTACTGAGTCACAGAATCACAGAATCCTTAGAGCTGGAAGGGACCTTTCAAGGCCATCTGGTCCAACTCCCCTGCAATGAACAGAGGCCCCTCCTGCTCAAGCAGGCTCACTTCTTACTGAATGCAGAATTTAAATTCTTATTGTGGAAGTGCATTTTTGATCAATTGCCATTTTAGCTCTGCATCCAGCCATTGCTGATCACGAGTTTGTTAAGCTCGGTGTGCAGGTCTGGGTTGACACATGTACAACGTAACGCTGGTGATGTGAATTAAAATAGCTCTGGAAGTAATGTGGGGCAGTCTGACTACATAGGGCAGGTCTGAAGAGAGACTCTTCCAAAGGGAAGAAGGAATTGAAGCAGGAAACTGAGGGCATGGCACATTTTTGTAGCCTGGGGATGGAGGTGGAGACCTCAACTTTGGTACAAGGAAAATCTCTTCCAGTGAAGGAAAGGAGAGATCATCACAAGGCCATGGCGTTAAATGTTCATGGACCACTCTTCCACTCTTCTGTCCAAAGGGAATCAGTTTGTTATGTCTGATGGAGTATTGTGGGTTACAGTGAGATTTTGTCTTCTCCCTGCTGTGTTGCTGGCGGTTTGTGTGCAATAGCCACGAGTTTCAGTGATGTGCTATTGAGATCTCTTTGGCTTTTTTTAGAGAGTCCAGGATTTAGGAGTTTCATATGTGTGATATTTTATATACACTGCTAGCAAATACTTCATATAGTGGGTTGGTGCAGAGCTGTACTCGGTGTGCAGGGCAAAAAGCATCAAGAGGGATATTTTCTGCTTTTGCAAAGGATCTAAACTGATGACACCATGTTGAGAAGTCATCTCTCACCACATGGTTCTTCCTTTTCTCACTAAGCCAGGAAGCTGCAAAATCAGGCCTTGTAACGTCATACATTGTTCAGCATTACTGCATGCAATGACAACCGAAGCCAGTTCTGCACCAATTAGTTAATTATTTCCCTGCTAGGGGACTGCAGATGTGGGATTGAAGCCAGGAGCATGTCTTTCTGGGAATTTCAAAGATGATTTTGAAGCACGAGCAGTAGCTGCTGGCCCCCATAATCCCAGCAGAGCTTCCTGGGTAAAGGTTAGGGTGTGGCTGGGGTGAATTGCTGTAAATTCTGCCTTTCTCCTGGGAGATGGGTTCCCTGAGGGAGGGATAGGTGGCATACTGCTGCCGGCTGGGAACACCTCCCCTAACTCAGGCATTAAAGACTTGAGGTTTTGTAGCCAAAAAAACAGAGAGGTTCAAACTCTGTGCTGATGTGTTTGGGACCTGCCATCTCTGTGCTGCTGGCTGTTTCTGTATAAAGAAGCAAACTCAATATAATACGGCTAAAGGAAAAATATTTAATAAGATAATGTGATCTGAAAGGTTAAATAGAGCTTCTGAGGGGTCCCCAGATGGGTCCAGCTGATGCCCTTGGGTACAGTGAAACAGGATGGCTTTGGGGCAAGATTTTTATGAGTGATAAAGCCTACCATAAATCTGAGAAGGCAAACATGCTGGGTGAAGGCAAGGCATTTCCTTTGCTATTTTCTAAGTACCGTGTGGCTGTGGCTTAGCTACGGCATCGCTGCAATGGGGAAACTGAGGTAGGAGCAGTGTCATCCCCAGGACAGGAGTGCCAGGGCTGGTGCTAAAACCCATCCATCAGTGCGCTGAGATACTGCTGGGAGCTTTTCCACAAATGATCCCATAAACCTGTGGCCCCGTACCTCGAATCCCGGTGCACGCAGCATTCTGGGCAGCGAGGGGTGGCAGGAGGTACCTGCACCCCCTGGCCTGGGAGCAGCCCGGTGCAGTGGGGCTTGGTGGGGGGAGCTGTGGGGGCTCTGCTGTTTCTGGAATAGTTTTGGGGAGGAAAAAAAAAAAAAGAAAATGAGGTTTGGGGTTAGGAATCTGCCTTTGACTTTCTCCTAGACCTCACCCAGCCAGGTGTGGGGGGAGCATCAGTACCTGGGGCTGGATGGGGAAANTTATTTCTTTGCCATCAGGTTGCCTTAACCATTTCGAGGGCTCGGCCGGCCGAGCCCAAGCTTTTGATTTGAAAGGGGACCGCATCCCCTTTTCAAAGGAGCCTGCTCCCTAGGGCAACCACATCGCACTGCTGATTTGCTGCAGTGGAGACTGCAGCGCGTACAATATGCCCTCCCCCCTCCGCCCGTGCTGCTTACAGCATCAGTCCGGAGCCGAGCGGGGAGACGGGCGCGATACCCCATAACCCACCCATGCTCGGGAATGCCTGAGTGCTAACGCAGTGCCTCCGACCGCAGCACCGGCCACCCCTCAGCACGCCGAGATGCAAGCCAGTGCCGACTCCACCAAGATGGACTGTCTTTGGAGCAACTGGAAATGTCAGGGTATTATGTCTGTTCGAGTGTTGCATGCGAGAAGGACTGCATGGCAGCGGAGGCAAAGGCAGGATCCATCCATTTTCGCATTGTTCACCTGTGGGCCTTTGCATGCTGTTTTCTCTCCCTCTTTGCTGAGCTTTTATTTGGGGGTTAAATTAAGAAAGAAAGAAAAAGCCCTTCGTCGCGTTGCATGAGTGTGTTTCTCCCATCGCCCGCCGCCTCGCCCTGCAAGCACCCGGGATGCAGGACCTCCTCCCAGCCCATTCCCCAAGCATCCGCCCTTGCCTATAGCGGATCACCCTCACCCCGGACTCGCATGATTTCTTCCCTTTGGGATTTTAGGGGCACTGGGAGATGGGGAATTCGTGCCGGTGGGGGCTGGAGGTGGCTGCGTTGGGCGCTGGGTGCATCCACCCCATGGGCACACCCATGGCCGGGGCTGAGCCGAGCATCGGCACAAAGAAAACGCAGCTTCGGTGACAAGTGGCACTGCCACTTCGCTGTAGAAGTGCTTTATTTTTTAATATTTTTAAGCCTTTATTGTGCTTTCCAGCACTCTGCTGAGCCATTTGAGGGGAAATGATGTGGGGATATAGGGAGGGGAACAATAGCGTCTCCCTTTGGGGCTGATTTTCAGCAGATTCGGAGCGGGTCGGTGCTGGCGCTGGGTGGGGCTGGCTACCTTCCGGGGCGCCTTGGACGGCTTTGCAGCCATTTTTAGTCGGCTTCACACTTCCCAGCCAGCATCCAGCCTTTGTTTTGCTAAAAGGCAGTCTCTGTGGGGCTGCTAGCTGGGCAGATTAGGAGAAAAGCAGAAAAGCAGGCAGCCGGTCCTGCGGGCAGGCTGCTCTCTGCTGCGGGCAGCCTTGGTTTCAGTGTTGTTTTTTGTTTTTTTGATTTTAAGGTGCGTGTTTACACTGAATAGACCATACATGGTGCTCACAGCGGGGTCCTGGGAGAGAGAGCACTCTGTAGCATCATCTCACTAAAGGGAGCAGGATGCTTGCAGGCGTCGTACGGCAGCAAAATGTGACAGGAGCCAGGAGACCTTCCCAAAGTGTTTGTGGGGAGGGCAGGGGGAGATGGATAGACAGACAGACCAACCCTTGTCTCCAGGGGTATTTTTGCAATCTTAATTCGGCACCGAATAGTGTTCGTGGTCTGAGGGATTTTTTCAGGAGGAAACTGGGAGGTGAACAGATGCACCTGATCCATGCCAGCCTGCAGCAGCTGGGGCGGAGGACACCTGAACCTGGGGCTGGGGCTTTCCGTAGGATGGGGCGATTCATGCAGCTTGTGGGTGAGAGCCACAGCCAAACCTGAGCCTCTTCATCTGGGATCTAAACGTGAGCTTCCCTGCTAGGTGGGGCCAGGGTTTTTGTTTGCTTCATTTCCAAAAAGGATTCTGCTGACACTTCCAAAAGCATTGGTTTGCTGAGTCAGGTTGTTGAACCACCTGTGTTCAGAAGCAGACTAATTTTTTTCCTTTTTTTAGCAGAAAAAGAATAATTGATTCATAAAGTTGAAAAAGAGGTGATAACAAAAGGCACGGTGCTATTGTTTAATTAATTAATAATTAATAATAACAGTAGGCTTTCTCTCTTTCTTTGCTCTTCTTTTGATATCAAGAGGCAGATTTGCTGAAAATTAAATGACACAATACAACCCATGATGATTTCAAAAAAAAAAAGGTGAAAAAAATCAACGCAGCTGAAATAAATCACTTGCCTCAGTTCCACACCATTTGCATATCTTTCTTTTTCTTGGGTGGTGCTTTCTGCCTTAGAAATGAGCCTGCAGAAAACATGAAATAGTCAGAGTATTACTTCTGCCAGCAACGTTCTTTGATCACTCTCAGATAAAATAGAGGAAATTTAAAATTCAGAGGAATGAAGATTAAAGACTTGATTCAATGATTCTTCTAATATCTATTATTCATGTGCTCTCTGTCTCAACCCAGAATAATATCAGTTTCATGAAAATCTGGAATTGTCTAATTTTGCCAGGTTGATTCTTGATAGAATTATGGTTCCTCCCTGAAAACTCTGGAATGTAGCCGTGATGCAGGCACAGACTTCAGTAAATTCTGAGCATGTTTTTACTGACATGATGGAAATGAAATGTTGAGGTTAAGTTTTAATAAATAAAGAGTCATGGCTGCAAGTAGCTGTATCACTGATTCGCCCTTATAGTACTTAAAATTGGTGTAAAATTTGGTAGGGCTCTTGAGGAGCTGCAGGGATGCTCGGTGAAGCTTTGGCTTTGCCCCACTGAATCTACATACTGTTACTTTTCTTGCAAGAAATGCTGCTAAATACATTCAGGAATATTGCAACGTGTTTTACCCACCCATGCTGCAGGTGAAGCATGCTTGTGTCAGTGGTAGGTGCTGATACAGCCCTAGGGGAGAGCAGGAGAGCAAGTCATCCCTGCTGGGCATGTGCTTCTTCCAACATAGTACCATAGGTAGGGGGTGCATTGGAAGCATGGATGGAGCCATGCATAGTGCATGAGCGTGTGGAGATACATCTCCAACTGGGTGTGCAAGACTTATTGGGAAAGAAAATTGGGAAGATCAAGAGAAAAAGGCAAGTGAACTGTTCATAGAAATGCTCTTAAATATTGCCCACATTATGATTGTAACATGGAAAAGGAATGCAGATTTTATCAAATCCATCCAGCTGCCATAACTCCTTGAGCTGGAGCCATTGAAGAGCATTCTCTTGACATCTGTTTGCAGAGAATGAGCTTCCTTTCTTGACCGATGCACCAACTGGTTTTGTAAGGGTGCTGAGAAGCTGCACCAGCTGTTCATAGCAACATCCTCCACCTTAAGAGAGATAAAGAAATTCAATGGCAATAAGAAGGATGCATGCTACTAATGTGTAATCTTTTGACAGTTCTGAAGTCTGTCCAGTTATAGCTATTACCATGAAAATATCCTGGGCTGAGCAGATGGAATCACCTCATCTGGCTCAAATGAGCTCTCCCTCTTCACATCAGCTAAGGATATGTCCCAGATATTGGTCCTTACATTGGGTCTTGGTAGAGCTAAGATCTTGGAACAGACTCATCTAATGTGACTGCTTTAGCTAATATTTTCACAAAACTATGCTAATGAAGAATTGACATCTTGATTTTGCAGCTGATTTTCTTTGAAATTTCAATGAGATTTGTCAAGATATTTTTCCACTTCCAGATTTATGTTTTGTCACTGCTACAGAAGTCCTATCAGTCCTTCCTCAGGCACATTCCTTTTGATGGCAATAGGAGTGCAAGAATTTAAAGTCAGAGGACAAGCTGTCTTAGACGTGAGCTTCACATTGTTTGGCTACCAGCTTTGCCAACAAACGCCTTGACCTCAGTGATATCAAAAGTGAGATTTCAATAGCTCTGCCCAAACATGCTCTGTACACCTCCTGTGTCACGTCTGAATGTAAATCTCTCCTTTTATTTTATTTTTTTTAACAATAGATGAACAATATTTTTTTATTGCGAGAACAAGGAGAAATTTCCCCTAAATTAAGATTAAATGGGTGATGATGGGGCAATAACTGAAGGCAACAGTGGAGGACTTTCATCAGGTCTCTGGGAACATTTACTGTGACTCTGATGGGGCTGTTCTGGCATCAAAGGGATAATCTCTCCGTGTACAAATCTGCAGATTTTCAAATGTTTGGATAGAGTTAGGAAGGATCTGTGACTGTTACTTTGGTCCAGGAGCATCTCAGAGCATGCTTCAAATTTCCATAGCATCCTGTGCATTCAGGGATTGCATTCATGGACTCTGCTTGGTCCCCTTGTTCTCTGCTCTCTTAAGATAAGAGCAATAACATTCTTCATAGAAGCTGACAAAAGCAGAGAGTGGCATAGTTTGATGAGAAGGGGATGTATGGAGGATGCTTTTTCCTGCCTGATGCTCCTGAGCTGGAGAGCATCCCATATCTTTTTCCCTGGTCCTATTCCTGCTCCAAGTTCCCTTTCATCAGAGTTTGGGGGGCAAGAAGATTGGAGTCAGTTTGAGCTTTGGAGCTGAGAGATTATAGAGATATGGACTGAGGACAGGAAGGCCATGGACAAGGCGTGTACAGGAGGGAGAAGTACGGAGAGATTCCTCAAGTCTGGAGATGATGAATAAGGGGAGATGCCTCATAAAAGAGCACAGATACTCTGCCTTGGCTCCGCTGTTGATCACAGCAGTCTTCCAAAGACACCCGACTGCTCGTTACATGTTGTATCCATCTGTATTCCATTTGAATCAGATCTGTTGTGGGAAGGGGAGCAAGGGCGTTGGATCCTCCCCTGGAGAGAAGAGGGAAGCAATCATGTCCCTGCAGGCCGTGGTTAAAGCTGCAAACTGGCATTTCTTTAGGCATGAGAAATATTTATTTATTTACCAAGACTCGTCTCTTGCAGTCATATTTGTTGACAAATGTTGCTGCAACAATGCTACAAATAAGATTGCCCTTCTTAAATTGGAATTCCTGAGCTTTTTGCTGCCAGTAGGCCTGAGAAATTATGACCTCCCTATTGTATTGCACTGTATACAGAATTAAAGACTTTTTCTCAGTTCTCATTAGTACCAATATTACACAGGGAATGAAGCTGTACAACCCATTGATTTTACGTCCTAAGGAGGCCCAATGGGAACCCCATTGTAGGGAGGGCAGCTTGATCACATCCAAGGGTTTATTAGTATGCTGAAAACATATAACCTTTATTCGATCCTCAAGGTCCATGGGCCTCATTTGAAGGCTGGGCACAAGGGTTTTGCACACATTTTTGTGCTAGCTTCCATGTAAATTCTGCTTGATGCATGCTTGTTTCTCATACAGTTGTTGCAGTAGAGGAAAATCTTGCAAAAACAGAAGGAGAGAACAGAGATTTTCAGAGGAAGGCAAGGAGAAGCTGTGGGAGATCTGAATTGCCCGGGCTGTGCGCAGTTGATTAATTTTCATCTTAAAATGCTTGCTTTGAGACATGGAATGGAAAGTTCCTCGTTTTTCTTGCAACAGTATTTTTCAAGGACGTAATCAGGCAGAAGTCTGAAGGCAGGAGAGCATCTCAGCTACAGATTGGTGTGGATCCCCTGTTCTCTCTCTGGAATCTTCTCCCAGGAGCCTTGGGCTGCAGCTGCTCCCCACCACAATGCTTCAGGGGACCATGGAAATGAATAGAGCCCAGACCTCATGGCTTCTACGGGGTCTCAAGGAGAAGGCAATGAGGAGCATCACTTTTTAGGCACCTCAGCCATCTCGAGCCTTTCACCTCTTGCCTCCTGCACTGCCCTTTCCAGCCCCAGGCCTGTCTTCTGGCTTTTGTGATGCCAGATATCCAGGAGCAGAACCATTTTCTGCTGAAAGTCACTGTGTGAGCTGGGTGAGCTTTCAGGCACTGTCCTAGGAGCAGTTCTTTGCTGGCACAAGCATTGCACGCTGCTGCTGTTACTTATATTTGAGAGGTTGCTTTTAATTTGCCTCGCAAACACTGCTGTTTCCTGGCTGCTGATACCAACTGATGGTTACTCGTATCAGAGGATTTACCTTTATACATTATTAGTCTGGGGGGTGGCCACAAACGGAGAACTCATATTCATTTAATGAGATAAAATTGTACTATGAATTGTAGCTGAGACACTGCTTGGCACCCTTGAAAGCTTTTTCTTTCAAATCCAAGGCTACTTGAGTAACGTTTTACGAGTTCTGTTGTGGGTTTAAAAAATACGGACAGATGACGCTTTCAGAGAAATAGCTCATCAAATGTGTTTCTGCAGAAAAACTCTTCAAAGGCAGTTGCTGTGACCTGCAGCAGTCTGCAACACTGCTTTCTTAGAGATTGCTGGCAAGTTCTCTGTATTAAATACAAAGACTTTTGAGACTGAGACTGTTCTGGCAAAACCCAGAGCCCTTTCATACCTCCACAAATGAGCCAGAGCTCTGGAGCGTCGTGCTGGAAAGAGTGCAGAGTGACACTGCTTGCTCCTTCCAGGAGGCTGATGGGAGATCATGGAAAGCTACAGCCAAACTGCTTCAGAATGCTAATGGGCATGGTCAGGACTGAGAGCTAGGATCTCAAAACAGAAGCTTTTGAATGAAACTGAGGCTGATTTCTCTGCCTGTTCCCCAAAACCATGTTTTCAAATCCTAGCTGCAAACCTTTGGTGCTCTGGAGTCGGCATTTCAGCTGTCCCAAATGTTATCTTCCTTAGCCAGACAGATTGACCTGCTGTCTGACTGCATGCACATCACATATCGACAGGCTCACGTGGCACCAGCCTCCTGCTTCATGCATATTCAGCATGCCTTGCTCAGAATCATGCCATTGTAGTGGGGCTGGGCAGTGCCGCGTGTGCCCACACAGCCTGCGACATGCCTAAGGCTTGCAGGACCCTTGCCTGCACTAGGACCTTTTGTTCACTCCTTATGGGGCAATTTTTTGCTAAGGGTTGACCAAAGCATCTAATTATGATGCCAGGTGTGCAGGTCCAGCTCAGCTCATGCTCACCATTTCCCCATGCACTGGGGAAGCTGATCTGAGCCTGGTGTGTACCGGGATGGGCAGGCATGGCAGTGAACCCATAGGGCCAGCAGGTGTTGGAGAGAGTTGTTTGCTGTCTGAGTTGGTTTTATATGAATATAGGCTGAGATGAAACTCAAAGAAGACATATAAACATGGCTGACAACCACGTCTTTCATTTTCACTTTTGTTCAGAATAAAAAGTGGGATGTGGAGGGGGTTGCTGCATCCACTCCTTGCCTCGCCTGATGTTGAAGGAGATTTCTCTTGCTTTGCCTCTTGGCATCCATTTACAATGCCAGACACCAATGCAGCAGGTACTTTTCTCTGGTGTACATAGATTTTCTCTGATAAATGGGTACCTAGGGCTACCTGCAGCCCATGCAGCCAGTTTTCCTGCCCAGAAGACCCATGAGATTCTCTACCTTGTTAAAGTGGTTGCCTGAGGTCCCAGCTGCAGTGTGGCTTGGTGCAAGAGCTGGCTGGTGCCTCCACACCCCATCTGTTCTCCCTTCCTCACCCACTCCTGCTGCTCTCTCCACCAAGCTCTGGCTCCCAATGAAGAGTGAAACCAGGCAGACCCTTCCCTGCCCTAAGAGCCAGGAGGTCACCTCCCTCCTGCAGCACTGCCTGCTCCCTTGCAGACAGGAGGGATGGCTGCTGGGCCTGGGCACCATGCAAAAACCCCTACTTGCCTTCTCTGTGCTGAGATTTTCCACCTTGCAGTTGGCACATATTTTTTCCATGCACATGGGAATATTTGTGTCAGGTCTAAAAGATGCAGGATCCCTCTCTCCCAGCTCTCATTTGGCTGGTGAAAGAGGCCAGCTGCCTCTCATCTCCTTTCTCACGTGTGCACACAGCCCCAGAACTGTGTCGTTTGGCCTCTCTCCATCTCAGAGTTGTGGCAAGGCTTTCCTTTCCTGATACACCTCAGTAAATACCTCAGCACCTCAGAGAAGAAGGAGGCAGGTCGCAAGGTACACACACACACGCTAATCTCTCTTGAGCCATTCAGCATCTTCCTTGTTGAAAGAAATCAGAACACGCAGTTTGGCAGATCTATGTCTATGCAGCCAGTCTGCAGGGGTGTGAGGCAGAAGATCACAGAAAGGAAGAGCTAGTGCTTAGCTGCTCATTTTGAGTCTTACCAACAAATTGTATTAACCCAGGGAACTCCACTGAAATGGGCTGCTGTGGTTTTTGGCTCAGCTCTCAATTGTTTGCCTGTCTGCTGCCTACTTGCTAGATGATGTTTCTCCCTGGTGCATGGCCTTTTTGTTTCATCAACAGGTGATATTCCACATAGAGCACCCTGAGCTAGCTCACCTGTGCATTTAATATGAAGGTATTTTGTAACATAGAATTTAAGTATCTCAAAAAGCAAGATTTGCATAAATTGCCAATGGTGTCCTCTGACAGAGGAATTTTTAAGCACAAAAATGGTCAAGCTGTGAATAATACCTCCTGTCCAAATGCTCGCTGGTGAAAGCACACCAGTTGCTGTGCTGTGCTGCAGAATCTTGCAGTGCCTTCCCTGAAAAAGGGAATGAAAAGTGGTAAACAGCGCACGCGTCTCTTCTGGATGCCATTTTGTAAGGATGCTCTGCAAGTCACACACTCCAACCCGACAATACTGTGAGCAACCTGTGGAGCTGGGTCTGCTACCAACCTCCTTTGTATGAGTACATGCCCTATGCTGTAAATGCATTTTCAGAGCACCCACCAGCCCATGCCCTGGGGTTTCTGCAGGAAGGAGACCTGGCCATATAGCTGGCAAGACTCTGCCATGGTCTCTGGTCTGTGTGCTCACTCCCAGGGCTCCAGCAAATGGCACCGAGGTCCCCAGTGCCTTGATGCAGCCCTTAGATCTCATCATGCATGCTCACAATTACAGGTCCAGTGCTGAGCGCCGACACTTAGAAATATGAAGGAGTCATTATGTTGTGTATATTGATGGAGATTGTAGTAGGGTGGGAATGTTGCATGAAGGGAATGGAGTTCAGTAATGCAACAGCAATTTTGCACTCAAGCCCATTTACTTTGAAAAGCAATGCTAATATGTGTAATAGTAATGAGTAATGGCTCATTGACTCAAGGGAAACATGCAGTGGTGACTCACAGTGTTTTGAGATCGGATGATAAGAACCACTATGCTGGATTAATATGGTTTCTTTTTGTGTTTGTGAATTTTCTTTTGACAGATTGCATTTTTCCTGAATTTAGTCTTTGTTCAGATTATTTGACAAGTGGCATCTATGAAATCTGTTTGGCTTGTGTTGTGCTCAAGCTGTTCATGAGGACAGTGTGAAATTAGAGCTGCTTTGTTTAGGTTGTCATGATTGTCATGAGCCTGTTCTTTGGCTGGATGAAGAGTCCTCTCAGAAACAGATTCTCTGTGTAAATAAATTAAATTTACCTTTGTGGGCCACAAATTCAGTGATCACTTCATACAATTTTGATTTTATAATGCTGTTTCTTTTGGTAGGATTGCTTGCTGGAGTGCCTAGGATAAACTACACAAATTGGATGAAAAGCACTGTGCAAAATGAACTCCTTTACAAATGTAAAAATATATTGTTGGCAAATGGTTTTCTACCATTGTCCTATCCTAACACCTCCCATGTATCTAGGCAAGGAAAGAAGCTGAAAGGGATTTCTTAATAGTTCTGAGATGGTCAGATTTGCAGTAGCAAGAGGAATTACTCTGCACTTTAAGGTCCCATTTGTTTCCTACGTGTGTAACTAAATGGTTTCCTACCCATGTAACTATTAAACAGTGGCAAAACCAGGAAGTTTTTTCCTTTCTCAGAACTTCAGAAATAGCAAAAAAAAATTGTCAAAACTTTGAATAGATTTGAAACTGGTGTCTTGTCACTAGCCCTAAACTTTCTCATTCGTTTGTCAGCAATCATTACTTGAAGATGTTTTGATCCAGAAGTGGAAAAAAACCAACATTTGGACTTGTGACAAAATAAATAAATAAATGCAGAGTTTCAATGTAAAGTAGGAATTTTTCTTAGCTGAAGATTAGGTAGATGCAAGCAGGGATGCAAATGTCCACACAGCCCTACCAACAGCACAAACCCCATGGAGACCCGCCATGCTGTGGCTGGGGACAGTCATCTTCTTGCCTAACACAGCCACACAAAGTACAAGGATTCCAAGTAGGTCATCAATCCTCCTTGCCTCCATGCACTTCTGAAGTCACTGAGCTGCTCTTGGCTGAGGAAATTCCTGGTGACATGGGCGTGAGCAGGAGCACCGCTCCTCCCTTCGTCCTCCAGTGAAGGCCCCAAGCATGGCAGAGGCCTCACAGCGCTCCCAGCTCCTGCCATTAACTCGTTCTTCTTCTCTCCCCAGCTATCGACCTGTTGTACTGGCGCGACATCAAGCAGACAGGGATCGTGTTCGGCAGCCTCCTGTTGCTGCTCTTCTCCCTGACCCAGTTCAGCGTCGTCAGTGTCGTGGCCTACCTGGCTCTCGCCGGCCTCTCGGCCACCATTAGCTTCAGAATCTACAAATCAGTCCTACAGGCTGTCCAGAAGACTGATGAGGGCCATCCCTTCAAGTGAGTGCTTTGCTGTTGTGGCTAGGGTCCAGTTGTCTTGTGGAGGATCCATCCCTGGTGGCAAGTCACATTTCTTCAGCTGCTGCTTTCATACCAGATAAAATTCCGGCTCATAACAGGGGAAGTAATTTTTTTCTACTGTCCAGAATCTCAAGAGTCTTATTGGCTCAGATTCTGGGGGAAAAAACATAAAATCTATGAAAGCAATCATTCTCTGAGACATGGGCATATTTTCCTGAAACTCAAAAGATCATGAAAATTATCAGCAGATGGAGAAAAGTGGTTTCACTAAAGCTAATGATAATACAGTATTTCTGCAAGTAGGAGGAATATCACTTCTGGGCACACTTTACAGGGTGCAGAGGATATTGGTATCCTTTCTCCAGCCCTGCTGGGCTGTGATGGGACAGGGCATCACCACTGGTGCTGGTGCTCATTAGGCTCTTCCCACTCTCTGCAAGGCCTGGGCTGTTTGCTCCTGCAGAGCAGAGATGCTTTCTCCTCTGCTGTGCCAACGAGCCTATGAACCATGTCAGAGAAGTGATGTGGCTTCTCAAAATGCCCTGAAAGCCATTGCTGCTCCCTTGGTTTCACCTGGGAGAGCCCTGGGGTGTGACTCATGACCTGGGCATAGCTCACTGGGAGTTGCAGAGCAGGCAGAGGGTTGGAGGAGCAAGAAGGGGATGAGACTGCCTTAGGGCTGCATTGGTCCCAAAGGTGACACATTGCTAGGCTGGAGCTCTTGTTCCTCCAGAGGCTGCCAGCTGGAGGAGAAGTCCCCTTCTGCAACAGCAGTGTTGCACAGAAGTTTGTGGGGAACACTGCCAGCGAGGATTTGCACCCCACTTTGGGAAGACTAAAGAGAGCCCATTCAGACAAGGAGCTGCATGGGGACAGGGCAAGGATGCAGGCAAGCAGCCCTGGTGCAGCATGCACTTGCCCAGTGAGGTGGATCATGCAGGGTGAAGATGGTGTGTGCTGGTGGCTGTGTGCCTGCAGGAAGGAGGACACATTGCTCCTGCTGCAGATAACAGAGGGGTGGGGAGGAGGGAGTGATGGGGAGACAGGCACGAACGTGCAGGGCGGGTGAACCTGGCTGGGTTTGTAACCGACCTGTGTTTCTGGCAGAGCCTACTTGGACATGGAAATGAATCTCTCACAGGACCAGATTCAGAAATACACAGACTGTCTCCAGCTATATGTCAACAGCACAGTCAAAGAGCTGAGGAGACTCTTTCTCGTTCAGGACCTCGTGGATTCTTTAAAAGTAGGATTGCTTTAAATATTTTTAACCCCCCTCTCGAGGATCAATTTGCATTTCAAAGTGCTGCATCCCTTGTTGACGCTGTCCTTATAAAACCCAATTTTGTGTAGCTCCAGATATCAAAGTTGCTGTCCTATTTGATTTCCAATCTGCTTGCTTTCAGTAGCTTAGTTTGGCAATCTGCATTTGAAGCTATTGATCTGTAATACAGAAGTTAAAAAGATGAGGACCAGCTCAGCTCCTGCAGGTCTGGAAGCAGCTCTGTGTTGTGCTGTCTATGACCTTGCCACAAAATGGTGTGTTCAATCTAATCCCTCTGGTGATCAGGTTTTCCTCTCATGGTGGACTTTCCTACTATGGAGGATTGTCCTTTTTCCCTTCTGCTGAGACAGATCCTTATTTTCAGTCTTACGCTTAACTAGATGTTCTCCAGAGCAAAGGGAAGATCATTAAGACAGCGAGTATGGGTTATGCTCCTGAATTACTGAAGGCTCTTAGAAAAAAGTACCCTTCTCCTGGTCCTCACAAGTTGTCAGTCACTGGGATTATTGCTGTGGGGTTGTGGTTAACCTGTGTGAGATGACCCCTGCTTTCATCAAAATTGAATGCAGGGATATGCCTGTGCCATGCTCAATGCAGGGTCCTAAATGTATGCAATTAAGCCCTAAATATATGTGAAAGCTCAACTAAGAGAGTGAGAAGCAGTAAACTGCAGAAGGGAAAATGAGTTTATAAACCCAGAAAAAGTACCTAGTTCCTAATGTGCCTTACTTAACAAGTCCCTTTACACATTAAAAAAGGCTAATGTGCCATTATGTTAGCTAGTTAAGTGAACTCATTTCTTCTGCTGCTGACACTGGAGGTGATGTAACGATCCGTCTTCAATTTAGTTTGCAGTACTAATGTGGCTGCTGACTTACGTGGGAGCCCTCTTCAATGGCCTGACTCTTCTGATAATGGGTAAAAATCATTATGTTTTTAATTTCAACTCCCTGGTGATTTCTACTTAGGCAAAACAGCCTCTCCTCGTTGTGCGTTCCCCATAGTTAAACTATCAACTTTATTTTCCCTTATTCATTATTCCTATTCCATTGTCCATCCTGGTAGAACCAATTTGTGTTTTACAGTTTTGCATCTACTTGTCCCAGAGCACTGCGAAAATCCATATTTGGGAGGTTTGAATAACGTTCATTTTTAATACGAAGATCCCTGGTGGATCAGCTGACCAAGTGGCACGATACGTGTTTGTCGCTGCTCGAAGTAGGTCTCTTCTCTGGAGGAATCTGATCAGCAGGAACTTAACACTGTGCTCTTTTTCTCCTCAGCTGTGGTGTCTATGTTTACTCTCCCCGTTGTATATGACAAGTACCAGGTAAGTCTGTGCAGCTTTGCACTGTCTGTCTGGTTGTGCCTCTTTGATGCCCTCCTGACTTTGTCTCCTTTTGACCTTTGCAGGCACAGATCGATCAATACTTGGGACTTGTGCGGACCCACATAAACACTGTTGTGGCAAAGTGAGTTCGGCAGCAGACTTGTCGAAATATCTTGTTGTGAGGTTGTGGTATGCTGGGGTGACTGAGAGCTGGGTGATCCTGGGGACAATATGACCCATGAATGATGTCCTGCCCAGCTGCTGGCATAGAGGAGCCTGCAGGAACACGGTCCTTCTCAAATGAGTGTAGGCTGAGGCAGAGAGGCAAAGCAGCATCCTTCTCTCCTTGTTGCAAGGAGCAGCACCACAAATCTACCCTAGGATGTTGATGCTGGACATTTGGAGTAATTGTTCATTGGGAGGTAAGTACAGCACTGGAGCAGGCTGCCTGGGGAGGTGCCAGAACTTCCTTCCCTGGAGGCTTCCAAGATGCAGCAAGGCAGAGCCGTGGCCAACCTGAGCTGGATTTGGCAATAGTCAACTGTCTCAGTTAGGAGGAGGCTGATTCAAAGACTTCCAGGGGACCTTTCCAGCCAGTATTTCTGTGATTCCGCACACCCATAGCCTTGAGCATGACTAGAAGTCTGTACTGAAATTTTTTTGTTTAAATTTCATTCCTGACTTCTGATAGACAATAGCTCATGGTAGGATAATGAAGGGCAGGAGAATGTCACTGAGCATATCCCATGGTTACATGAACCACTGAAAAACAGGGCAGTTACAACTTGGGGCCTGTAAGAGCACATGGACAGGAATCACCTCCACTTCTTATTAGACTGTAGTCCTCCTGTAGCCACAACACACTGAACACCAGCTGAGAAGATTACTCCTGCTAAGACTCCAACTGGATCCATTGGAATGGAATAGCTGCCTGACCACGTAACCCATTTCTTTTTCTTTATTTCTAGGATTCAGGCTAAAATCCCAGGTGCTAAGAGAAAGGCAGAGTAAAGCAGACATCGAGAATTCATCAACTACAGTAGTGAACAACGGGGGAATCTGGAGTGAAACTGCTCTGTTCTTACACTTTACTGCAAATTTATCGTTCTTTTTTTTCTCGACACCATAATACTAGAAACATAAAACCCGGAAGCAGTGCTTTTCCCCCGCTGCTTCTGCACTTAGAATATTTGCAATCACTTGTGTCAAGCACTAAAGTATAGTAAAGAGAAAAGTGTACTAGATGTGGTTTTTTGTGTTGCTTATAAAGTGCATGATGGTGAGAGCCTAAATAATATTGACCTTTTTTATTTTATTTTTTTAGTGTTTTTCCTTCTTCTATTGGCATTGCTTCGATAACTTTCAATGTTACATGTGGCTAGGGGCTTTCCTGCTTAGCGCACTGATGCAATAGTTAAAATTGCTTCTACGTCACTGGGTTGCTGGTTGGATTCATCTTTATTAACTATATAGAATTGTAGACTGATGTTTTAGTGTTTTCCAGCACAAATAAAATGAACAGTAATCGGTACTTATGGTAATCAGTTTTGTATAACTCCAAAAAGCGAAATCAAAACCCAGTACTTTTGTCGTAAGGGATTGACAGGCTGATTTACATGTATGGCAACTGGAAAGTTCCAGCTTGTTAAATTTATTACAATTTGTATTACATTCTCTGTAGTTCCTAATGGACTTAATTATGGACTCTGAATATTTGCACTTATGTACTTGATACTGAATGCAGAAATAAATGTTACTAAATGTAAAATGTTCTCCCTCTTGTTGCCACTGGAATTGTCTGACATTTGCAAAATGGACTGACACATTTCCTCTCCCCTTGGGAGCCACACACGTTTCACCTCACAAAATGGTGCAGCCCCACACAGTCATCTGCAGTAGCAGCCCCTCCATCAGTTTCACATCTTGATGAGAAAAGAACAGAAATAGGAGAAAAAACTTAGCAGAACAGTTTATTTTGTTGGTGTCAGCAAACAACAGGAAGATGGAGAAATCGTGTCTTCCTCCATTTGCACACTGTGCAAGCTGTAAGCAGCACACCACGGGGGTCAGCAAAGAAAGACTTCTCAGTTTCCTTATCTTCATGTTATTCTCTTATCCAAAGATATTCCTTGAATCTGCTTTAAGATTCAAGACTGAGCCCAGAGACAGGAAGTGGAAATAAAGATTTGCCCGTGTTCCAGGGTGAAGGCTTTTAAACATCAGCTTCTGTCTGAAGTGGTTCAAAACAAGAGTTGGCTAAGTGTTGAGTGCTCTGCCTGTCTGTGGAACGTCCCTGTGGAAAATATTTTTTTCTTTTTTTCTTTTTTTTTTTTTGAATAAAAATGCGAATCTCAAAACATTCTCAGCCAAATTGCATGTAGTTTTCCTATTTTTCAGAACTTTTTTTTATTTTTCCACAAAAAACTAGATGCTTAAACCCTTATCTGAACTTCTTGGGTTGAAATCTCTCCTTAGATTTGTTCATTTAATTCACCTTTATCTGTTACACGTGGACACGGTGACATTTGCCCCAGGTCAGGCTGCACTGCTGTGTGGCTGCATACAAACGTGTAACACAAACGCAGAGGAGGAGGTGGCAGAAACATTGGTTTAATGCCAGAAGTGAACAAAAGTGAACACCTCGATGTGCCACGTGCTGCCTTTGATCAAATGGAGTGTGTTTGTTTTAGCATGTGTAGTCTGCAGCCAGCTGTTAAAAATCCAGCAGCTTTATTTCCACAGCTTTAGCTGCCTTTTAGTCTTTCCTACATGGGCACACAAATGGCCAGTGCGTGTCCTGTATTTCCCAGGAGAGTCATTCTGGCCTTGACCTCGTTTAATTCCCATCAGTAATTCAGTACATTCCCGTAAACGTGTTCTTCCCCAGCACCAACACCGTTAAACCCAAGGCTGACTTTTTGTAGTACTGAGCCCTAAACTGAATGTCAAGGCTGCATCTTCTGTGTATTTGGAAATAAAATGAAAGAAAACCTTCTAGCAGAGACCAAATATTCTTAAGAGCCTAAACCAAGAGAGCCCAAGACCCCCATTTTTGTCTCCTCCAGCCCTCCACTCCATCACCCCAGCTGTACTCCTGCAAGCCACCTCTCCCACCCACGCCCCTTCACTTCTCTCGTCTCACTCTGTGCCTTTCCAAACTGGCACCCAAGCTTCCCTGAAGCCCCCCCACCTTTCCATGTGGTTGGCAGTAACAGCCTGCACGTGAGCAAGTGCTGCTGAGCAGCTGGGATGGGTTCGTACTGTGGGTGGAAGCAATTAGGAGGACCTTGCTGGGATGCACCAGAGGAGCTTGGGTTTCTGTGCTGGATGCCAGAGCTGCCCACGGCCACCATCACCTTCCTGGGATCACAGCAGGACTTTCCACCATACCTGTGAAGATGGAGACATGCCAAGAAGCCTGAAGCTTCTGTAATCTTTGTCTGCAAACCTCTACCAACTCACGATCCTGCTGCACAGCTTGCAACGACGGCGGCCCTGTGCGTATTTGGAACAAAGGCTCGTGAAGCTTTCACATCACAGCATTCCCCAGTAAATCCCAGTTTCACCTGTATCTTCCAGAAACTTTTTATCCTAAGCTTTTGCCTATTATGGAGAGGTTTAACAGCTACAGAAGAGCTCTGTCAGTGCTTTGTGTCACCTGCATACTGTCCACGTACCTTGAAATGAATGCTCCATTGGTGGTTTGAAGCAAAATGGGAATGCTCTTTGTCTTTAGTTTTGGTTCCCTGCTTCTCAGTGCCTCAGCAGTGTCCTACTCTTCTTCTAGCCTATGTATTTACCTCTGAGCTGTTGCTGATCTCTGCTCTTTAATATTAATGTAGTTGGAGTAAGATCCTAAACACATTAGTGTCGGGAAAGCCCTGGCATTTGGAGAGAAGAAAGATATATTATTCCGTGAGCAGCTAACCCAGATAAAGAGAGGCTGTCCTCTTCCCCACAGATTTGCCACCTCCCTGCACGCTTTCAGATGGCAGCTGGCTCCCGTCCCTGTCCTGGCGGGTTCCAAGCCTGTCGGCTCTGAGCCTGTCAGCCTCTCCTCCTCCATATGGGCCCAGGGACATGTGTGGCAAGCTCCTGTGTTCACCCAGCACAGCTTTGCAAACAGCAAGTGCTCTGTATTTCTTCCCAGATCTTCTTCATCTTGTCTTTTCTCAGGCAGAGATTGGGAAGCTGCTCCATCACACGCTTGCGTATGAGCTTCCTGGGAGCAGGGAATCGGTGGAGCGAGGCTGCTGGCACATGCAGCCAACACAGGACATGTGGTATTGGATAAGGGAGAGATGTTCACTGCTAAGAGTCACCGGCTGTGATGCCTCAGAACGTAGGGGGACGGCCTCTTTCTGCTGGGCTTTCTTGCTGCTCAGCAGCTTTACAGGAGAGGGGCAAAACCCTGCCCTACACCAGGGGAGGGGAAGGTGCTGGGTGCACAATCCCTCTCTGCAGATGCTCATGGAAATGGGAATTGACCATCAGTAGGTACATGGGCTTGGTCTGCTTCTCTCTCTCTTATTTGAACTGATCGTCTCCGTGTCTCTGGAACTCACCTGTAGATCAGCTGCCAGCTCCCCTGGTGGAGCAGGATGAGCTCTGAAGATCCAGGAAGCCCCTGAACCTGCTGCAGTCCCAGCTATCTCCAGCTCCCCTGGGAAGAGTGCTAAACCTCATGGAGGGCAGATGTGTCAGCTGGGGGTACCAGGACCTCTGTGCAAAGCAGGGTGAGGACTCGTGGGCAGGCAGGTGTGTGGGCAGGCTGAGCAGCACTTGGGCCATCCCCTGTTGGCTGGGATCTGCCCATCTCTGCAGTGCCCATCTTCCCTTTTGCTCCTGCTCTGCCTCAGCCAAAATTCTTAGGAATGCAGAAGAGATCAGGAGGAAAATAAGAGGATAGCAAAGAACTGCAGAAGGAGTCTATCCACAAAAGCCAAAAGATGAAGCATGCCTGATGCTTTTATTGCTTTACCCCATCTGCAGCTGGACCAGCAGCTCAGACTCATTTCTTGTGTTCACTGAGTATCCAGGTGGTTCACCCCCAAGGCTGCAATTTACGCAGCCTCATGGCTCTCTTTGTTTAAGTTGCAAAATATCTCAGACCAGTGAAGCTGATCGTCATTCACAGGAAGGCCATTCTGCATATATTTTCCTTTATGAGGGAGCTATAAAGAGGATATTAGCTATGTTGTTACTTCTTTTTACAGCCCTCTAATTTATCCTAAGTGATATGAAGTAGACCGTAACAGTCTCAAAAATGTTTATATTTTACACATGTGACTTTAACCAAAAAAGGAAAGGGAAAGGAAAACGGGAATGAGGAAAGGGAAAAGGAAAAAAGGAAAGTAACGTCCAGGCAGTGGAGTGAGTTGAACAGCAGGTGCCTTCATACAAACTGTTCTTTGCTTGCCCAGTTAGACACGAGGCCCAGGGTCATCCCTCCTCATTGCACAGATGCTTGCTTGGTGACGAGCCTGTTACGCTGAGTGCTGAGTGTCACCTCTGGCACAGACCAAACACAATGACTGAATGGTTACCAGCAGAACATCAGCTAAACTCAGTTATGAGCAAATTTGCAGCACTTCATTAGGAAGAGGGGTGGCCGTATCCTTCTCAGAAGAACTCCCTTGGGGAAGGACCTCTTCTACCCCATCTAGTCAGGAATTTTGCTGTCCTGGAAACCTCCCTCACCTCTTCCTCCCTTCGAAACCTAAAGAGTTTACAACTTTTTCAGCTGAAATATAGAGCCGTGATGAATTAAGGAAATCAAAATTATAAAAAGTGTACTCGAAGTTTTCACTTCATCTTGAAAACCTTAAGGAGTATAAAATCCCGATACTTGTAGTGTCACTTCTGAATGGTTTCAGAAATAAGCTTAAATTTAAATTCTGTCATCAGGACATAACCAAGATTCTCTCTTAGTCTCAAGTGTTTTATCTCACCCACTTTTGCAGCAGCAATCACAAGTCTATGACTCACAGACTGTATCAATAGTGCAAATTATAAGAAAATATTGTTTGCTGCCATTCAGCCAAAGGCACTCCCACAGCTCTCCAGTCACAAGAGACTTGAGTAAACCTTCCTTCCTCTCCAGTGAAATGCTCTGGACTCTGTCGTGCAGGTTGAACTAAGTTATTGTAACCCAAGATTTGCGAAAGGAATCAGACAAGGTGCTACAGAGTCAGGTACATGGAGTCTCTGATGTGGTGCCGTGAGAGAAACTACAACTAAACCAGATAAAATGGTGATTAATAGAAGGTTTTAAGGAGATTTTTCTGGAGCAGATGGCAATTCATAGTGTTAGAAGAAGAAGTCAGTAGTGAAGTTTCCAAAATATCAGCCATATTTCAATTTTTCATACATGAAATGTATGAAAGATAAATAAATACCCTGGATGGAGAGGATGCTAATGAGCTCTGGTAAAGATAGAGTGAAATGTCAGAGTGGTCAGACTGGGTTCCGTGTGGAAGGAACTGTATAGTCCTGAAGCCCAATAGAAATTGGATGACATTTCACATCACAAATCACAGACATATCCTTGACTGATAACAGAAAATTCTCTTGTTGGCTAGAAGGCTGCTGGTTAGAAACAAGTATTGGTGAGCAAACTCCAAGTGGCCTGAGAGAGGGCTGAGCAGAGGATGCCTGTGCTCAGTGGGGCTGCTGGGTGCCCGAGGGAATGTATGGCCCACCACAGGGAAGGAGTCTGGACAAATCCGGCCTTTTCAAATCAGTGAAATGAGGGCTGGGAAGGGGGATATATTTGCTCTTTGCATGGTGACTGGGGCTAAATGCCAGTAAGGCTGAAATGTGTTTAAGCCAGGGCTTAATCAAGATGCTAAATGCTGATATGGGAAAAAAAATACTTTCCATGTTTTTGGCTTGAAAATTGAAATGCATTATTGGAAATTTAACCAAAAAATTATAACTGGAAAATTAACACTGACTCTTAAAGAGGAGATAGATACAAGCACTGTGAATCTAAGAGTCATTCGAGGTAGAAGATGGCTTATACACAATGCTGATTGCCCTGTTGATAAAATCAGCAGATTGATGTTCCCCCTGCGGCTCTTTTTGTGCTGAAAATGAGTTTACAAGAGATGATTGCAGGGAATCACAAGCATTATTTTCCCTAGCAATTATTGCACTAGTGCATTAACCACTATAAAGTCCCCCTGTTGATTTAGCAGGAAAAGAATATAACAGCTGCTCGTGGGATGCAGATGAAGGGATTCAGATATGCTGAAGTCAGAGCAGTCTCTATACTTTGTCCATTCTGCTGGGGGAAAAAAAAAAAGATTGTCCTTGTCATTTAATATTAATTACTAATCTTTCTGATCCCGAGAAAGGTATTTCAGGCCCAGCAGAGACATCCACATCAGTGAAATAATCATAGTAATCATTGGACCTGTGGCCAAATTTTAAAGGCTCCTCAACTCTTGCAAATGCTGATGGGGCTTCATATCTCCTCTTGCTTCCTAGGAGCCAGGAAAGTGCTGTAAAGGCTTCCGTGCTTTCCTGTGTGAACCCTGGTTGCAGTGATACTTCTGTGGGCAGGGAAAAGGGTGCTTTTTTTCTGAGATATGTAAATTTTCATTTATGCTAAACATGACTGTGACTTGTAGTAAAAACAAGGAGGGAGCAGATCCTCCAACACCACCCCTGCTTACTCAGGCCTAATATCCTGGCAGCTCCTGCAAGCTGGTGCTGCACTGTCGAGCTCCTCTCACCATAAGGCTGGTCAGGGATCTGACTTTCCCCGTCTGGTGATCAACACAATAGCTGAATTTATTTCTGACACAAGGCAGCAATAAATTCCTAGAAGCCTAGAGCTAGAAATCAAAGTATCTCACAGCATAAATATCCTGCTGCAGTTGTAAAACCGTTCTGGTTTATGACCTATCCTGTGCTCACGTGTGTGCTTTTTATGTCCATACCACATTTACCACCCTCATCCTTGATAGGGGTTTGAAAACAACAGCTGCAGATAAAGTCTTACTGAACTAACGTGGGCAGCATGACAGCCATTGAAAAGGTGTAGCAGAGGAGATAGCCCCGTGGAGAACATCTCATGGAAGAGCCACTATGAATTTTCTGTTAAGTGTTAAAGAACTGGAAGTACTTTGCAACTCAGTAGAGGTCTTTTAAGTGCCATTGAAGCCTTGCTTTGAAATATCTGCTGGAAAAAAAGTTACTATTTTGCATTGGAAGTCTTGATTTTGAGGCTGGTTTTGCAGGAAAAAGGTTATATTTTATTAGGGAAGAGAAAAAGTAGTAATATTTTCACATTTAAATCTGTAATTCATCTGATACATTTTATCAAGCCATATGTATCACCACAGCAGCAGGACCGTGATTTTGGGAAAAGAAAAAGAAAAAAACAACCATAAAACCAAACAGGAAGAATGGGTATAAAGTATCTAGAAGTGCTTAATTGCCTGAAAACAAAATAACTTCTCATTTTTCCTCAAGTATAATTTCCAGTTCATGGGCTAAGTTCACTGAGAAAATTGAGAAGTTGCCCCCAGGACTTTGGCATTATAGAAATCAATTTGTTTACTTGGCCCAGAGGTGCCTGAATTTCAGCTGCTGGCCAGCTACCAAGCTGCCTGGTCTCTGGAACCAGCAGGTTCGTTGAAGCCTGACTCCCTGCCCTAAGTCTTCAAAGGATTTTCCAAAAAAGCAGGCACTTCCTTCCTTCCTAGCAAGGCTGTATCTTGTAGTTAACAAATTATCAACCATAAAATGCAGATGGCTTTTTATTAAGCCAGACAGCATAGGTCTTCCAAAAGCCCAGGTCTACAGATAGGAGGTCTTCTACTAGTCCGGGGACTACTAAACTCACCCAGATACTGTTTTTCTGCAGAGGAATGAAGACATGGAACCACCCATTCTAGGAGATAACTGGAGGCACTTTGCATGTTCAAGCTGCAGAAGAGCTTCACCAGAAGTGTTCTACAGCCTGCAAGGCAGCAGGCACTGACACACAGGGTTAACAGCAAATAATTTAATACACGGTAGTTCTTGGCAATTTCCAGAACAATTTCTCAGAGACCCGGAGGTGAAGGATGCCACCACCTTTGCTGATTGTGCCTTGCTGAGCCATAAATCAGCACTGACCGTGAATGAAGAAGGTCTCCAGTAACAGCCCGGTGAGGTGGCAGCAGCCATAAATATGCAGGAAAGAAGGAGGCCATCTCCTAACAAGCTGGTTATCTATCTCCAGAGGAAAACTGCAGCACTTCCTATTAGACTTTTTTAGATAATTAAGAAGAAGTGATGCTGTCCCGCTGATTATTTGCATCCTTGAGCTCAGTTCGCATGGAAATAATCAGCAGTTTCACCCGAAATTCCCTCATATAATCATTATTTTATCTTAAATTTTGAACAGAGACTATTTGCTCGTAAAGCCCCTGTTTTTACAGCGATAAGGCCAACACAAATGATTGCATTTCAAAGATTTTAGCTGTCACAGATGCATGGGAAAGCTTCAAAACGTAACTACTGTAGCCTGCAAGCTCAGAACAGCCAATAAATAAATAAACTACACTTTATTACTATTATTTTTAAATCTTTCAAGTTTTGAAAGGTTGGGGTGCCAACATAGCCTCTAAGGCAAGAAATTATCAAGTTCAACTGCTAGTGCCCAAAAGTACTTAATATGCTGTGTTTGCAAGATTGCAACTTAATATGTGGTCCAAGACCGTTGTAGGTTTATCGTAATATTTTGGTCTGTCTGGGGGACGGACCCAGTGTGAGCTCCATGGACTGAGGTGACAGAGTGGCCCTGGGCGTGCAGAGCCTGGTCTCCTAGCAACAGCAAGGCCTGGCCCAGCCGCCATGTTGAGGCCTGGGCCAAAAGCCAACCGCCATGTTGGGGCCTGGCCCAGCCGCCATGTTGGGGCCTGGGCCAAGCACTGTGGCACTGCCACCCTCTGCGGTGGCCCCAGCCGCCCTCCGTCGCCTGCAGAGCCTGGGTGAGCATGCACAGGGCCTGGGGACTGCTGAGACACCTCCAGTCCCCCATGCCAAGATGAGGTCCCTGCCATATGGGAGGGAGGGCCATGATATGAGACATGGCCCCCACCCCGGGGTGAGCAGAAGCAGGGAAAGCCCCACACCTGAGCCTCAGCATTGTTTGCCGTTCAACATATCCTCAGAAAACATTGCTAACTTCATTGCCATGGCTGCAATGGCCACGAGCAGCTTTTTCCTGCAGCCTGGTTTATTGCGTTAATGTGGGAGACGTAAAATCTGAAGGAAAGAGTCACTGCAAGTGGTTGGTGGAGACAAGCCGTGTGTAGGCTGTGTGTTTCTAAATGAGATGGCTGCCATCGTTATTAATGCATTTCCTCCTCGTCTTTTTGGTTTTATTATCACGTATGTGGCCATCTGGTTCCTCTGTGGGACTCCCAAGACTTTTTGGCAAGCACATATGTGAAGATGTCTAAGGCTTTTCTTCAAGCCTTTCCACTACATCTTATTTCTGGAAATGTTGCTTCAAACAGAGAGTTTTCACTGACAGCTGCAATTTATACCTGCATTGCAAACCTCCTCACGACACTGATGTTGTGGGGCAGTGTTGGGAAAGATCTTGCTTCGGCCAGAAATCTGGTGGTACGTTAAGAAAGCCAATGTGCTTTGCTCCATGGTCAGCACGTCCAGGCACTGTGGCAGGTGGTGAAACACAGATGCTCGTGGTCCCCTTTGCCTCCAAAGTGAGCATGTGGCGTGGTATGTGAAAGAAGAAGGAAATTTTAAATATGCTCAAAGCACAGATTCATTCCTTTCAGGTCTTGAGAGGTTACAAACCCTTGAATTGTCTTGAACGTTATTTTCTTTTCCTGGGTTGTGTCAGGCAAGAACCTGCTTATGGAGCTGTTGTGCTGCCTTGGAAGATAAATGTGACCCACACAATCACATTTATCACGTTGTCTCTTGTAAAAAATACATTCTGCTTTTAGGGTAGCTGGATGGATTACAGAGATGCAAAATTGGAACAATTCAGCAATCAGCAACTTGGTGCAAAGGCCCTCGTGAAGGAGATGCAGCAGTGACTAAAACCAGAATAAATTTGCTTTAGAAGGAAAGATTAATTATCATGCAAAAGAAGGATTGCTTCAAGTGTAAGCAAGGAAATTGAGCGAAGAGTAATAAAGTTTTCTAGAGAAGAAGCACCAAATAATCCAAGCAGCAAGGGATAAATTTCAAACAAGCTTTATCTAGCTCCAGAGTATTCCTCTGAGAAGGAGGGGCAGATGAGTATTAAGGCTGAGCAGTCCCAAAGGATGGATTGCACGCTGAGGGACATTGCCTCTGGTAATCATTTCAAATTTTCCAATTTCAGAGCATTCAAAACTTTCCATTGCTGTCAAATCTGTTTAACTGTGATGGGAAGTTATTCTTGTCTAACAAAACTGGTCTCTTATAAATAACCAGGATTGGGCACAGCCTGTGGTTATAGATGTATGTCGCAAAATATTCACTTCTGGAGGCCTCAGCTGTCGGATGAAGCACTGCGTGGAACAAGGACCTGAGCTTCCCCATCACTTCTGAGATTTGTTGCAGGGCATTATCTCAACAGCTTAGTTTCAAAGGCTGTACAAAGATAATGTCCCTAATAGAGCTTAAAACCTAGAGGTCAGAAAAAGACATGCATAGATGAGACAAATGGCTTGGGGTGACGCAAACTGTAGTATGAAATCTGACTTGATGTAGAAATAGCCCACCAGTAGATGCCTGTGGCCACTGCCAGGCTGCAGTCCATCATGTGCCATAGGGATCAAGGGGTTTTGAGGAAAGATTTCAGGTGTGAAAAACCAGTGGCTTTATAGTTTTAAGAATGAGGTATGCAAGTGATGCTCTGCTACGCAGAGTGGATAAACTGTGATGGATGGTGTTTTGGAGCGGGAAGTTTGTTCCTGTGGTACTGGATGAGAAAGGCCAGGAGAGGGACTGAAGGTGGATAGCTGATGTTCCTGGTATGTCACTTTGATTCCTATGCTACTTTTGAAAAGCTTAAAGGTTTGCTAACGTGAAGGGTTTAGGCAGTGAAGGGAGCTGCACAGAAAGATGAATTTTGAAGCACTATGTAAGAAAAAAAAGGCAAGACTTTTCAGAAGGATCTTTTTTTTTTGTAAAAATGCTGTATTTGGGATGTTAGTAAACTAACTGATGTTAGCCTACATTTGAAATTTAGTATTTGTTTAATAGCAGGCATGGGAGGAAATGAAAAATATCTGAATGCTTTATCTCAGCTTTTTTCTGAAGGAGACATCTAAATTAATTGACAGATTTTGGGAGGGCAAGTGAAAGCACAAAAGAGAAAATCTAATAGACAAAAAAAATCAAGAGGGGCTCTGAAAGGCAGATGACCTGAAGGACTAGGGAAGTAAGGCTTCACAGGCAGAATTTAAATTAGATTGTATCCTGGATTTTTATCTCTGCTCACTGCACCCTGGATTTTGTTATGTTTCTGAAGAAACATGACGTAGGCTTGTTCTCTGACACCTCTGGGCCCACAGGCAGTGCCATGCTGGCAGGTGATGATCTCCAGGCCTGAAGCTGGCAGGAGAGCAGAGGTGGTGGCTGCACCCGGCCTTTGCTCACCCCAGTGCAGGATGGAGAGCCCAGTGGGACGAGGCAGTCTCCAGTTTGGAAAACAGTAAGATGCATTAAAGCAGGGCTGTCATCTCAGCACGACGGTTGCCTCGCCTTCAGGAGAAATTCACTTATCCTTGGATTAAGAATTTACTCTTTCCCCTGTGAGGATTTTAGTTTCTGTTGCGAAATCAGGGTATAAAAAAATTTCATGCGGCTGTAACAGGTACAATAATCTTTTGGATGAATTCAAATCCTAGCAATTATTACTGTAGCTCAAGCCAAATCAAAGCTAACAATACAAGGAGTCGCTTCTGCAGTAACAGAAATCACACTTCAGGCTCTGGTGAATCCGGATTAGTATTTTTGGTTGGAAGGAGACATAATGAAGTCATAATTGCTTGGAAAAATTCTGAAGATTAGCTACGCCCTCCTTAAAGGAAAATTATTTTGATCCAGATCTTCTACTTTACTTTAGTTAATTTTGATCCAGAGCTTTACTTTAGTTAGCAAACTTCTCTCAATAACTGTTTTAAAAGATCACTGCTGCAGAATTTAACTTGGAGCCATTTAATGGGCCTCACATGCCACATGTGCATCTGCCTTTTCTATGCACCAGGAGGAGTGTGAAAGATGCTGACCTACTTTAGAACGTGACAAAACTGATCTAGCAAATAATTTTTAAATAATTCTTTCTCTTTCAGAATTATTTTTGCAGATCAATAAAGAGATATTTGAAGCTTAAAAACCAACAGATTTAATTTTACTGCATTTTTTAATTTAGAAAAACACGTGAAAAATGAAGCCTATACATTCAGTGGGGAAATTGTGCAGCACCTCGAAGATACTATTGCTGTTATCGAGAAATTGGTAAGAAAATGTAATCCTTAGTTTTAGCTACATGGCAGAAAGTTGCACTGGTAACCGTGAAATCCATCTCTAGCAGCTGTAATTTTACAAGTTTTCTCTTGTGTAGGTTCTATTCTACCTCAAGAGAGGCAGTTTGGGGTGAAGCTGGGGGATGCTTGCATGCACTTTGCTGCTTGCAGAGGTTTGGCTGTAAGGCAACAAACCCACCTGAGCAGTGTGGCTCACACAGCTGATGCAAGCCTCAGCTCACCTGCTGGTAGTGAAACTTGAGCAGTGCTCAGATTTCTGTTGAAGTCAGGAAAGGAAGAGTTATGCTCAGCAGAGTGAATTGGAACTGAGGGTGTTAGTTCTGTTCCCAGCTCTATCATGTCGTCATAGTTTGCTTTTTCTCAAGAGATGTAAGCTCCAGCCCTACAGTGGCTTGGTAGCAGCATCACAAAGATCACCTGAAGGAAGCAGTCTGCACTTGTATGGAGCTTTTTCCATCAGAAGGGCCTTAATGTCCTCTGTGCAAGGGAGAAAATGGATGCTTCCCTCTTGGGGTTCCTGGGAGGATGCCCCACTACTGTCACTGAACTCAGCAGATGGTACAGAGTTCAGCAAGGAGCAGCTTTGCCCTGCAACTCAGTGCAAAGGGGTTGGTTTGGAACAACTCTTTCCTTGAAACAACTGCATTGCAAATGGTAATGGAAGATCTTTCTGCAGTTGTCAGCTGAGAAGGGCTGTACATAGGTAACTGACTTTTGCTGTAAGACCTCAGAGGTCATTAAAGCCAGAATGGCCTCAAGCAGAAGGCATTTTAACAAGTACCTCCATAATATGTTTGTCTAAGTAGGTGTAAATCTTGTAAAAAAAAAAAAAACCTTTCTCCTTCAGTAGGCTTCTAAATCAAGTGTTTCAGACCAGCTCTGCATTAGTCTTATGAGTGTTTTATGTAACATGCTGAAATCATAAAGCTGTTTTCTTTTTCACTGCTTCAGCTAATTGAGGATGTAATTCATACGAAATTAAAAACCTTTTACACATTTATTTTACATCTCTAAATATTTCATCTTCTCAAGGAAAGGCAAGTAATTTATATGCATGCATATAGAATTTGCTCTGTAGACAGCAAAATTCAACAGCATCTTTTCTTCCCACTCTCTCTTCGCTGCTGATTGTAACTGCTAGTAAAAATGAAGGAGAAAAGTAGGTTTGGTTTTATGCATAAGTTAAGATATCAGCATCCATTTAAGAACTTATTTTTTTTCCCAGACACTGTAGGGGGCTTTATCAATCCACCTGCAATATTCAGTCATTCAAATGTTGGGATTTGGTTGTGTGAGGACCCCTCCCACCACTGGCTACATCTGTTTTCTCTTGCTCCACCATCACCCTAAAAGTGACCCTTCTCATACCAGCAACTGTGACCCAGAAGATCACTTTATGTTGTATCTGAAGGCCAGCTGTAGTTTGTGTTCTTCAATATAGCTCCAGGTCACAAGGGAATGAGGCCTTTCTGTTGCTTAAATAACACCCTGTAAAAGTTATTTTGAAGACTGAAAGAAAGGAAGAGAACAAGTGTGAGCAAGGAACACCTAGGTGTGGAAAATAATCAGTAAAAAATAATCAGGGGAAAAAAAGAAAAGAAAAAATGGTTTTGTAAGGAAGAAATGCTTTTTCATCTGTTGTTGTATTGGCTCTCACTGGTGGATTTGTTAATTGCCAGGAAGAAATGCGAAGACACACCATTGAATGCCTGGAAGAAGAGACTATAAAAAACAGCAAACTTCGCTTCCGACTGCAGAATTTTCCAGGAGAGATTGCTGCAGAGTTGACAGGTAGTACCGGCCTAACTAGCTCTGAGAGGAGAAGAGAATTGGGTTTTCTATGCATTTATATGTTTTGAGGAATAAATTTTACTGCTAAAGGTAGCTTATTAATGAATAAGCTTATTAATTAGCTAATTAATGAATTAATGAAGATGGGCATTTGCTGGTGTGTGGCACCTGAAGGACTGTTCTCTCACGTAGCAGCATCAATAAGAAATGTCTTTGCTGAAGACCAAGCACTGGAGGAACGGTGGGAGACCTGCAGTGCTCAGCTCTGATCACAGCTGTGCCTTTCTCTGGTGCTTGTGATGAGATACTTGAGCTCTCCATGCTGCACGATCCCTCTTTGTAAAGCAGGGTTAACAGTGACATGACATTAATTCTGGGTGGGATTCAGCTGACCAAATGCCAATCAAGTGCCTCCTGGAATTGGTGAAGAGGCACCTCTTAGGCAGGATTCATCTCATGTGGAATAGATGTTTGAAGTGTGCCAGGAGAATCGTGAAGTACCATGTTCTCTACACTGGCTAGGAAGGGCGGCTAAAGCATTAGCGTTAGGGATCTAGATAAAAAAAGATTTTTTTTTTTTGTTTCTTCTTCTCAGGTGTGCTTTCACTTCTAAGACATCCCATGCATTCTCTGCTACTTTCCTTCTAGTTGCACCGTAGCCACAAAGAAAAGTGATCAAGTAGCTGACCTAGACAAATATTGGGATTTCTTATTTACAGACAAAGCAAGGGAGTTGGGCTTGTCCATGTAAGCGTGGCAGCTCAGAGGGCTGGCAGTGCAGCAGGGAGACCAGGGCTCATTTTGGAGCACAATGGAATGAGATCAGCTTTAGGCTCATTGGGAAACAGCACCCAGAGCTTTAGTGGTGTGGTTTTTTTTTTTTTTTCTTTTCAAGCTTCATTTTCTGTTTGTTGATCAGTTTCTTGCAGCAAGATTCCTCCCTCACCTTCTCTCTGCAGATAGCATTGGTTGCTATGCAGTTAGCTGGCTGCTCAGACTGGCTGCTGCCACTCTGCTCCCAGTGTTTTTTGCGTGGGTGGATGTACACTAATGTGACTGTCATCCCAGAAGCTGAAAAGATGCTGTAGTATAATGCCCATGCACAAAAGAGCTTTATCCACAGAGCCTCTTCATGCAGGCTCTTCAGTTCCACACAGCCATGGCTCTTCTGGGAGAAATGCTGTTGAATCGAAGGAAGGTGACCCTGCCCCTTCTCCCTGGCTGCCAGAGCTGCTCGTGCAGATGTTTTTCAGTGAATTTGTATCATTTTGCTATATGATGTCCAGGGAATTTTGTAGACAAATAGTCTGATAAAGAGCGATTGTTCTCTGAGAACACAGCTGAGTTTTTCTCGTTGATAAATGATGATGACTCAGGGAAATGGTGATAAGGCTAAACTGCTGAAATAAAGTGTGTGATTTAAGGGATGCTATTCAGCCAGTGTCTTAGAATCACAGCAATCTCTTGCCAAGTGACTACCTATAGTGCTGAGCTACAGATTATGAATCAATCCCTTTCTGCATTATCTCAGATTTGCCTTTTTATGGCTCAGAGGCTTCTGTGTGCTTTGCATTTGTTTTGTAGCTCTTGTTGCTGCAGCGCGTGAGTCTGGTGCTGCTAAGATGAATCAGCTGCAGTCTACATTGCAAAACATTGCCTGTGAAATCGAATTACTGGATGAGAAGCAAGCCCTCTGTGAAAGGCAGAATGCTGCACTGTGGTATGTATGTATATCAGCAAGGAAAACCACACAGGCAAGGTGATTAAGGCGAACTGAAATGTTATCAAAACATGGTGAGCAGTGCTTGTCCCTCACCCCTGCAGCTAGCTGGGAATGTTTCTAGGCAACTCTTGGCTGCAGCAGCAAGCCTGATTTTTAAGATCTTGCTTCTTGAACAGCAGAGCCTGCTTGCTGCTGCCTGCCCCCCGTGGCCCTGATAAGCTTGCTTAGAGAAAACTGCCTGCAGCTTTCCTTCTCACATTGGCAGGGAGAGTTCTCTCGTTCAATGATTTATGTTAAGGAACAACTGCTAAGATCATAATTTTCAATTAAAAAAAAAAATGTGGAAGGAACTCTGAATCAGTAACTGTGATAGAGATCCCTCTTCCTCTCCAAGAGTTACCCAAAGATACAGAGATCTGGGAGATGGTTGTTGTTTTCTCCCTGCCAGATTTCATGTTACTGTCACCTTCTGGCAAGCTGCTATGGAGCTGTTCAAAAATAAATCACAACGCTTTTTCTTAGGCGAAGTCTTCTTTCCTCATTCTCTTGGTGCTTGACAGCAGCCCTTCCATTTTTAATGAAACTTGTGGAAAATAATCACGCTGGGAAAAGTGAAACTCTGAAAAGATAATGATGTAAATGGCTGAAAGCTGTTCCATTAGAATGCAACACCTTACACAGTCGTAATCACACGTGCTTGTGCACATCATGCTTTATAATAGAGACTGAGTTGTTAATGTATGGATAAGCAAGCATTCATTTCTGCAGGCATTTGAAACAGTGGTCAATAGTGGTAAATATTTTATTTATTTTTTATTTTTTTCAGTGAAGAACAAGAATACCTGCAGATACAGCATAAAGAAAGAATAGACCTGCTGAATGAAAGGATGGCAACAAAAACGAGCACCAATCTTCTCTTAGCTGAGATTTATGATAAAACACGAGATACAGAAAGAGAAATAATGAAAGCAAAGGCAGCGTTAGAAAAATTGAAGGAAGAAATGGCTGAAAAAATAAGTCAGCTTGAGAAAGAGAAAGAAGAACGTGATGGAAAGGTGAAGGTTTTGAAATGCCCTAAGAAATTGTGCTGTATGCTGTCTTTGGCTGTCTCCTATGCAGCTAACCTAGGTCTCCATAGCAGCCAAACACAAAAATGACTCTTGTCATTGGGTGCACATGGGCACAAACTGGCTGGCTTGGCTTCTGTTTGCTTGTGTGTGTGTGTGAGGGGTGTATGTGTGCACACAGAAACATGCACACACCAAAATGGCATGGTGTGGGAAGTTATTTTCTCGTAGCACATCTCATAATGTCATATCTCCAGACTGGTCCTTTGTACTGGGTGTGGGACAAATAATCATATGCTGGGATTTCATCTCTCCAGACAAACTGCTTAAAATAAAGGTGCCTATATTTACCTCCAAACTCTGAGATAAGATTTGACTGTTTTTTATATACTGCCCTACTTTCAGTTGCATATATTTGGTATCCTTTCCAAATGGTAACATAAAGACAGATGAATAGATTAAAAGAAACTTCCTGGCAGAAAACATTTTTCTGCAGAACTGAACCGTAGCTGTGTTCCTAGGATGGTATAATCACATTCCTACACTGAAATAAAATCACATGAACTTTTGAGAGATCAGATCCTAATCTGCATCTTTTATTAATTATTGTTCTTTTTTCATATAGAACTTATTAATTTGGTACATAGCTGTGGTTTTCGCAGAAAGTTATTTTCTTCCAGTGTAAATTTTTTTCTTCTTTAATTTTGTAAGGCTCCAGATGCTTCAGTATAAATTTTTAAACAGTGCCTATTATGTTGCTCAGGGCAAATTAATTGTATTATTTTTAATGCAGAACAGAGAAATGAAAAAAATCCTTGATGCTCAGAAGGCAAAAACTTCAGCAAAAAAGCAGGAATTTGAAGAGTTGAACAGGAAATTATTGGACCTGCAACATTTGATAAGTCTGAATTCAACAGTAAGTTAAATGCAAAATTGTTGTGGTTCATTGTTAGTGCAAAGATCAAAATTTAATTTCTTAACTGGTCACAGTGAGGAGAATTTAGAGTAAATTAGTAAATTTTCTTCCTTTTAGGAAGAAAAATAAGCTTATATGTTTTCTAATTGACTGGCATTATTGACTGATTACTTAGTTATGTTTCTTTTAAAAATAGAAGATCCATGCAGAATGTTTTTACCGGCTTAATGAAATAGTTACTACTCTGTGCCACTCATTTTGTTCATCAGGACAGGCTTATAGGGAATTAGAAGGGAAAAAAAAGTCAATGAGAGGATGACTTGGACCTCAGTCCTGCACATGGCTCTACCCAGCTCCATGTGGAGCTGGCTGAAAAACAACCATCAAGATATTTGGTTATTATTTATAGTAGGTGAAGGCTGATATGGGGGAGAAAATAGGAAGAGACTTAGAAAAGACTTTGCTCAACTATTATGAAAGAGATTGCACTGGGAGAGTGCTGTAGACACTGAAATAAGCAAGGATCCCATGGAGGCTGTTATACCAAACTTCATGGGAATGCACTCAGCAGCATATTTTGGTCCACGTGACAATTTTAAGGAGGCTCAAGATATGGAAAGTCAAAGCCAACAGTACTAGCAGACAGCTTCCTCTGTCTGCCCCCTATTTAATATTGGCCTCCAGTTCAACCCCAGCACTACGTTTCCCTTTTTGCAGAGAGAGCTTATCAAAGTAAGGAGAGATCAGTGTCCTCCTCTTTCATGATTTCTTGCAGCGTGAACTCAAAGTTTGCACATTTAACATTTGCTGAGCTACCTAAGCACTACTGAAAGCAGCCGCAGTGCAACCCTTGTGTGACAAGTTGATTCACACTGAGATGTAAAGCATCATTTTCTGTCCTATCTTTGCCAACTTCTGCTTGAAGCACTGCTGCCTCACCGGCAAAAAGCCTTTCTGAGCATCCCATTACTAAAAAAATAGCACAACTGCACCTGAGTTAACTCTGCAGTGAGGTGCCCTGAAACAACAGATTTCATAGAGTAATGTTTTTAAGTTTATTTTCATTACAAACCTGTAATGATATTTATTTTTTAAATCTTTTCAGTGACTGAATGCAGTAAATACAGTCTTAATCACTGTTTCCTCAGCTCTCTTTCTTTGCAGGCAGTTGTGATTTTTGCTGTGATATCTCAGACTATCTAGAAAATAGCAGAGGAGAATCTCATTCAGATGTTACGAAATCTTAAAGAGTAGTGGCAGCAAAGGGATTAATTATCTCCTTTTTTTTTTTTTTTGAAATGTATTTTATTTTAGCATTTTTTTATAGGCAATACAGAATGAGGAAATTCTCATAGCAAAAATGAAAGAAAAGAGTGAACGTTTGGAACAAAAGATGGCTCTTAAAAAGGCAGACATGGTGGCAGACTTGGAAAAGAAGTAAGAATTAGTAAATCATTTGACTCGATCCCTCTGCTGAACCTGCATCAGTGTTTTCACCAATCTTTATGAAGAACCAGCCAAGCTTTATAAAGCATGTGAATCCCTTCATACTGTAAAACAGCTAAAATCCAAAGTGTCTCTTTATAAATGGGAGTGTTTCTATGGGCTTCAGGGAGCATACAGAACAGACTTGGAGGGTAGCTGGGGTTAAGCTGAATTAGCTTTTGTCAGGGAGCAAACACTAACAGTGCCTTTTGGAGTTGCACCCAGTTAAACAGTTATGCGTGGTGGGTATGTCAGCTGTCACTCTCTGCACTTGCTATCATCTTCCTATCAGCCAGAATATTTCCTTGCTATGGCACAGAGACTATTTTTTCAATATATTCCCTAAGGTACAAAGCGTAGCAAATGATGTGAATGAGCAAAATAACCTGAATGTCATTCTGTGGGCTTGTTTGCTACGCACGATGGAGCTCAATGTGGAGATCTTCAACTCAGCACTATCCAGGCTAGCTCCATGGCTGCTGCTCCTCTGACTGCCATAGGCTGT
The DNA here is from genome assembly GCA_013396635.1 of Penelope pileata. NCBI lineage: Eukaryota > Metazoa > Chordata > Aves > Galliformes > Cracidae > Penelope > Penelope pileata. Next base: position 248,984 of record WBMW01004506.1, on the reverse strand, counting down.
CTGAAGGGTTGTATGACTGAAGGGATGGGGAAAAATGAGGCTTCTGGTGGTTCAAATTTTCTCTTGAACCCATCTCCCTCTATAAGCTAAGTTAAGAACCCTTACAAAGAAGAAATTACAAGTTCTTGGAAATTTGGGTAGAATTATTGCTCTGAACTCTGTTTTAACTACTGCTTTTCTTGATGGCAGAACTAATCCATTAACGTCTTCATGAAATGAATACTGCCATTAATTAACAATGTAATTACTGCAAAGAAATGAGCTGCAGCCAGCATCTGGCCATGGCCCTTAATTATGTAGGCAGTTGTAAATTGCTTATCTTCACACTCCTGAGTACTAACTTCAGTAGGAGTATTCATGCCAGGGAGCTTGTCCTTGCTCATGTTTCAAGGATCTGAACAGTTGGGACTTGCTGAATGACCACAGACCTGTGGGCTGTGGTGAATTTAATAGCCCAAGTGTGACACATTGTCTTTCTGTTCTTGTCCAACTGTATTTGTGAAGGTGTTCAGTATTATGAATGTCTTCTTTCAGAGTGGTTGTCCTTCACAACTCACTCTATTATTTTATGTAGCCAATGGGTTAGGCAGCTGAGTTAAAGGAAGGATCTGGTCAAAGTATTTTTTCCTTCACAGCATTTGGCACATGATCTCAAAACCTGTTCAATAATGATTTCACCTTCTATAGTTGCTATGCAGCTTCTAGGGTGATGGGGCTTCCTCCTCCTCCAAAGGGATTTCCCTTTGGTATCCTCACTTCTTTTGTGTCAGATTTCTTTCCTGAAGCACTTCTTTAGGTAGACTGGTACTTCTTGCCTGACTTCTAGTTTGTTCAGAAGATAGGCAAAGGAAATGAGTGTCTCTTGTACTGACAGCATCCTGTAAAACATACAGTTGCACAATGACAGTCAGAAACAAGTTTGAGCAATCCATGCTCAAACCTTTCCATTTTAACCAGTGGACCTGTTGCTGGGAGGATTTATTTACCTGAAGGCCTGTCTGCTTGCTCTTTGAGTAATTTTTCCATCAGTTTGTCTGTAGAAAATGCTGCCCACAAGCCTTCCTTGACTTGTGTTTTAAGGTCTAGCAATAGAAAGCCTGGTGGTTCTGTGTGTCCTTAACTTCTTTGTAGGTTTTATTCTCATCAGATATATTAGAGGGGAGTAACGAATAAGAATATCTGAATGGAATAGATCTCAAACGCATGCAGATGTTTGCACAGCTTATGCTAACATTGAATAAGAATGTATAGCTTTCACTAACCTTGTGTTAATACTCTCCCAATATGTCTACATTGATTTTGTTCAATAGAAATCAGCTTGATTCCGAGTTACTGATTTTACAATCAAAAATTGAACAAGAAAAAGAGGACTTTGATAAGGAAATTGAGGAGGTAAGAGATTTTAATTTTGGCTCAGGGTTTTTAATAGGCCAGGTCTTGAAGAAGCAATCAGTCACAGACCTGTGCAAAGCGTAACATGAAATGCTTCTGTGTTTGAGGGGTGCAAGCATGTAGAAGATGCACAAAGATTTGCCTTCTACTCTGCTTGGGCTCTGGAGGTGGTGGTGAGATCTGCTGTTTCACTGAGACCATGGGCAAGTGTTGAGACACTTAAGGAGGCACTGAGAGGTGGGGTGAGCTTGAGGGTGTGGTTTTGTGAGTTGGGATGCAGGAAAATAGAGGGCTGAGGTTAGGATGTTGATTTGGAAGGGAGTTTATATGCAGTAACAGAATGGGGCAGACAGATGTCTGTAGGAAGACTGTGGTGAGATTTGTTTAAATGGATGAGGTTGGTATCCTGGCTTGGAAAGCTGCGTGTGAGTTTTCGTAGTGATTCTTGCTGATCTGCTCCATGGCTCTTTATGTTATTGTTAACTTATATTGCCTGTGCGGAAAAGACAACTAACAGTGGGACTCCGTCTGCAGATTCTGTGAAGGCAGGCCAGCCAACTGAGATTATTGTTATGCAGACTACACACATCTACCTGGGGATGGTTTCTAAGTGAAGTTCATGACCTCTCCTCTATGTGTACACACATCAAACAAGGCATCAGCCCATTAAAAACTCTGCCACGTTAGGCACCACTAGGTGGGAACCATGTTCTCCCCACCCAATGCTCACCTCACCTGCACTTCTACTGCATTCACCATCACAAGTCAGGACCCCATTCATCTGCTTCCTACTTCCTTTCAGAGTGCTTGGTTTGAATGGGAACACGGAAATAAGTATCCAGAGATACAACCTTCCTGTGACATTCGTGTATGTTAATTAGATACATGAAATCGATCTTAATTTATTTTTAAGTTCTCTGAGATTTTTTGGTGAAGAGCACTGTAGCAGTATAGAATGTTATTACAAGGTAAAACAGAGATGGAAAGAATATTCAGCTAACATCTGCAGTCCTTATTTCTAGACTAATAAATATCTATGTGATGCTGAGTGCCTGAACAAAAAACTTAAAGTGGAAAACCAAGCTGTGCGCCAAAAATTGGAACAAGCACTGGAAGAAGAAAAACACTGGGCTAGAGAAAAGGATGAGATGGAGGCAAAGTAGGTTTTACCTATCAGCTTTTGGATACAGATATTTTAAGTTTGTCGTTTTATGACTAATGTTTTCCTGCTATATAGTGAGACCATGTTTCTGCCAAAGTATCTAACCTATTTTTGTTCTCTTCTGCTAGATTGAAGGAATTATCTGTTTCGTTAGATGAAAAGCTTGGATTTCTGGCCAATCTCAACATGGAAAACAATAACCTAGAGATGGGAATTGCACATCTTGAAAACAGCTTACTGTATGTAACGTTCCAGTACTGACAATAGTAAATAATTTTGGTACCATTTAACTAGGAACAAAGCTGGTTTAAGAGCTTCTGAAGTGAAACATTTGATAAGGAACTTAAAAGGGTTTATGACCTATGCTAGTAGGCTGGAATGAAGCTTCATACAACAAAGAGGTAAGCTGCCAGTTACCCTAATTCAGTCTGCAGTGCCTTGTCACCTGATGAGGAATATCCAAATAATGGACAATGCTGAGGCAGTGCAGAATGTAAAATTTCACGAACATTTTGACTGCAAGCTCTATGCAGTGGTACAGGGTCTTGGACCAAGACACTACCCCTTTATGTTGGTGAGAAAATCTGCTTTTACTGACATAAAGCTGAGTAAACATGGATTTGCCTTGTGCACAAAAATGCCTTGAAGCAAGAAATCTTTGTGTTGTGTAGTCGGAGAAGAACAGACTTCCTGTGCCCTGTGCAGTGCGGCATGGATGGGAAGAGCATGGTCAGAGCACTGCGGTTCTCTCTTAGCTTGTAGCTGGTGGAAAAGATTTTGCATTTTGCTACCATAGGTGAAGGCATGCCCCTGTGTACTAATCCCAGATATCCTGCATTGAGCCCAATTTGCCTATTTGCTCGAGAATCAGGACAGGAATGCTGAATGTTGTACTCTAATAATGAAGTTCTTCTCAAGTAAGAAGGGTAACCCTGGCAAAGGAGAGAGCTCTTCTTTGTCTTTCTGCTGGAGAGTCATCCTTTGCAACAGAAAGTGGAAAGGTTCAGCCAGTTATGACCCCCAAACCTAGAAGAGGCCAAACATTTGCATCCACTCTGTATTTTTGAGTTCCACCAACTGCCTTGGTTATGTTCAGCTTTTTTTTGTGGTCTAGCACGGGAGGGGCTGTGCTCCTATGGTTTTCCTGTTCTTTCTAAATCCTCCTGAGGAATGTTTTGTTAATATGGAGTTGTCCTACTTATGGATATAATGATAGATAGATAAAATGTAAGAAAATAATTGCTCACCTCCCTTTTCATACTGTACATGAAAACATACAACACATTTATTCTGCTTTGTAGGAAGGGAAATGCGTTTCTATCTAGATAGGAGCAGTGTCTTCATTTTTCCTGCCAAAAGAAATGCTGTTGCCACATAGATGTGGGGTGCAAACACACTGCTAAAGAGGAGGAGAACTTGCAGAGAAGTGCAATGAGGTCTACAGTATAAAACTAAATTGAGAAGATACTGAGGTGAACTAATCATCACAGAGTATCTTGAGTTGGATATCACAACTAGTGATTGGAAAGGAAGGAGTTCTAAGAGCTTTCTCTCAGTTCTTAGTTTCAGACTTCTAAACTGGACCACATTGAGCTATGCAAAGCGTATCACAGCTCTGACCTCTTAGAAAAGCTGACTGGGAAATCACCTTCTCCCAGTCCCTGTCATCTTAATTTTCTAGGTTTTTATTTTGTTTGTTCATAGTAACCTTATTCTTTGAATTTCCACTGGTCTCATGAGAAACAACTTAATGAGAAACAACATCCCTGGACTTCTAGCCCTGAATAATTTAATTTCTATGTACACCACACAGACCTCCCAGTCAATTCAACAGGGCCACCAAACCGGAAATCAAAATTAGGATCTCTTGTTGATTTTTCTTTTCTCTAAAAGTAATATGTAAGGTGAATGGTGAGATTCTGAATATATTACAAGATTGATTTTTTTTTTTTATTTCTTAATAAGCAATTTCAAATCAAGTCTGTCAAGTTTCATTCAAAGAGGGCTATTTTCAATTAATTAAATCCACCCAAATGAGAAACCCACCAACTAGGCAATAGTGAGCATAATACTACCAAGTGTAGAATAGAAAAAGTGATTTTTCAGTGATTTGCAAGAATTACCTGGGACAAGTTCCACAACTATTAAAATGCCTTGGAGTGCTGGTTTGATAAATTTTGCACTTGGAACAATAAAACCTTTAGAAGAAATCCCCATCCTACCTCTTTGTGAATCCTTCTTAGGTTCGGAGTGGATGCTTCCCACCACCTTTGTGTCTTGAAGGACTGAGAATCACTGGCTTCACGCTGCCAACCTTATTTTATTGTATTGAGCCCTCTTAGAATGTGTTGAATACGTATGAAGTTAATGCATTTTAATATTAACCATACGTAATACACTAAAAATGTGTACAAAGAAATTTAAATAAATGGTTTTGTCCATCTGGCTGGAAGTTCTACACATTCTCTTTTGTACTATTTACTAGTAGTACATTACAGGTCATTTCTGAAACATCTCTTTTTGTGCTTTTGGATTTGTTTATTGCTTTTGACTTGAAAAAAGTCTCTTGCATTTGCCTTGACTCAGATCAGGACTCAATTTTAATCTAGTGTTTCAAAGCTGAGAAACAATGAGTAACACAGCTATGGCAGAACACTGTGGTATGTATAGCTTTGAGATAGGATTCACAGGTACCATGTTGCCTCTGTCCAACTAGTAAGTGTTGGACACTAACTAGCTGGGCTGTTGCATGTTGGTTGGTGGGAAGGAAATTCTGACAAACTCTACTAAAAATATGAGACAAAGTGCTCTGCAAGTATTCAGCGTTATTTCTGAAAATTCATCTTTTTTTTTTTGTTTCCTTCCCAGACAATCGAAGGAAAGGTGTGCAAAGCAACTGGAATCTCTAGAGCAAAATTTGAAGACAGAAAATAAGATGAGGTACAGTTAACTAGAAAGTGTGCATTGTATACTTAAAAAAAAAAAAAGGGCAGAAAATTAATGAACTACTTTAGTTGTTGCTGCTATTATACCACAGATATGAAACCAAAGCCTCATTATGTGAATATCCAGTGATATAATGGCAATAAAAGAACATCTCCTCAAATATATCCATGGTTTCATTTGAATAGTATCACTATATTGCCACGTGGTGAGAATCACTCAACTTTCCATACAGGTGGCAGTTAATATTCTCCTTAATTTCATAAGCTATTTGAGATTTACCATTTATCAGAACATGGATACTTACAAAAAACTGTAAAACTGTTGGTTATTTATTTTCATTAATTTTAATTAATGTTCATTGATAACTGAATTGAATATTACATCATACTTTTGTCTCCAAAATGCAATCATGCTCAATCCAAGAAGCTGTTTTTGCTTTTCCCCTCATTAAAATATCCTTCAAAAATCTTACTCTTTTGTTAACCAAGAATCTTTGTATCTGACTTCTAGTGTGCACTTACATGTAGACAGCTGTTCTTGTACCACTGTTGTCTTTTCTCCTTCTCGTAGTTTACAAGCCCTAGGGATTTGTGAACATGAAATCATGTCCCTTCCAGTCTTCCAATTTGCTCAGCCAAATTGACCAAATTATTTGCCCCAGAGAAACACTTTTAAATAGAAACTTTTAGGGTTGTGGCTTCTTTTTCTATATGTCTTTCTATGAATCTTTCCTATACTCTGCCAGGATCCCAGGCTTCTAGCTGAACTCCTTTGATTGCAGTCCTGAGGTTACAGAAGATATATACGGATCTTCCAAATTCTTAAATTAGGCTCGCTCTGATAATGCCGTGTCTCTCTTCTCCTGATTTCCACTTATTTCTTCTTATGTATCTGTCACTAGAGTAATGCTTCATTGGAAGCTATTGTACTTAGCAAAGCAGAGGAAACTCTTTCTCTTGGAGGAGGAGCATATAAGCAGAAAAGTGAATGAAAAGATTGAGACTGGCAGAAGAAGGCACGCTGAACTGCTTCTGGAGGTACGTTAAACAGTGGGTGTTGTAACTCGTGGCGTTCAGAGGGCTAGTGCATTGCAAGCTTTTAGACATGTTATCAGGTCTAAAGATCTTCAGTACCTAAAGATCTTGATATCTCCATCTTTGGAGATATTCAGAAGCCATCTGGACACAGTCCTGGGCAACTGGCTCTAGGTGGCCCTGCTTCAGCAGAGGGGATCGGACAGGATGACCTCCAGAAGTCCCTTCCCATATCGATGATTCAGTAATCTCCTATCCTGCTTAACTCCTACTGATAACAATTTCAACGCAATTTATATCTCAGCAGATGTTGTGCTTTAAATGCAGATTGCTCTCATTTTGCTTTGATTGCTTATTTCCTAGTGGTTCAGGTAGACACTACGTATTCCAGGAATCACTGACCTTTGTTTTGTTTTCCATTACAAGACCAAAGAGCTTGAGGAAAAACTTCTTCAGTCTGAAAACCAAATCAAAGCGCTGAGTGAAGAAGAAAATAAGAAGCAAAACAATTACAGGAATTATAATGAAGATTTTAATAACAACATAAAATGTTTGGAGGTAAGCTTTCTTTTTTTTGTTTAATGCTCAAAAGCACTTATGAAGAGACCCTCAGATTATTGAGGAAGCAGTACACACCCAAATATATATTAATGTACATATTAATCATCAATATGGGCATCTCTGTCAATAAAATGCCAGGCAGTGAAGGTTTTCCTCAGAAGTGATGCCTAAAACAAAAGTGCAGCACCACTTGAGTCATGAGATGCATCCAGTTTAGCTTTATGGTGAGCTACCCAGTGTGTAACTTCTTAACATAGAATTTATTCTATTGTTTTTGGGTAAACAGGCCTACATTCATGGAAGTATGACATCGTGATTTTAGACGTTGTTCAAATTCTCCTCTGAATTATTGTTGTTGTTAATCTACGGGAGTGATAGGTGGTGCACAATGTGTAACCCAAGGCTCCTTAGCGTCAGCGTTCACTAAAACACTGATGAGCTTTCTTTCCCAAAGAATGTAGGACACAGAAATACTGAACATGAACTATGCAGAGCTTTCAGAAATGTCAAGTGTTTCTCCAATCTTTGGTATACAGCACATGCTCTATCCCCAAGGAAACTGTCTGACTCGTGGTCAAAAGTTTGATCTGAAATAGGATAAATGAGACACCAGGACTGTAGGAGTTATCTCTTTGTTATTACCTTAGAAAGATATATTTAGAGGAGGCCTTGTGGATCTTCCTGATTTTTTCTGGTGGAGAGATTATGTTCCCGTACCATACAAGATAGTTGTAGCCACGTCACTGCCCAACCTTCCCCAGATATCAGGGCTGAGGCTCGCTGCTGACCAAGCATTTGTGCTGAATTCATTCTCATGCTCTTCCTGGCATTTTTTCATTCTTTTTATCTATCCTTCTGCTACAGTTCCTTAAAAAAATATGACTTATGAGCATATCCAAGCGCCTCTACTTTGAAGTTCTCTGGTCTTTTTGATCACAGGACTGGGTATGTCTTTCCTGACTTTGGAGTCAGGAGAAATATCCAGTGCAGTGTTTGACACGAATGTCAAGTAGGAAGCGAGTGCAGTGTTCTGGTGTAACGTCACATCCTGGGCCCAATTGCATTTCCAGTCTGGCTTCATTTATCAGATATCATCTTGTCTCTCTCTGAACATTGTTCTTCAACTTCTCTTGTCTGTATAGGCTGTTCCTGTTCTCCTCTTCCTTGCTTTTTACCTATTGCAGCCAAAGAGGATATTTTTTCCACTGGAAAGTCACTTAACTCCTGATATGTGTTCCTTTTGTGCCAACCCAGATGAGATTCCACTGGGCTCAGAGATGCCCATACACAGAAGACAACCTTTTTCTTTTGCTTTAAAACCAAATGTCAGAATTTTTTATTTTAAGCTTAGGAATGAGACAGAAAAGAATTAAAATGTACAGATCTGCAATGGTATTTAGAGGATGATCTCCTTAGTCTTTGGATGTGATAGTCCTCCTTCCCTGTATTGGTGCAGCAGAATGCAAAGATTCCCAGACTGATAAATCTGTGCAGCCCTGTTGTAGGGGAACATACACCACAGGAGCAGTGTCATTACATTTGTCTTAAACAAATATTGGTATGATTAAAAAACGTGTTTGTGGCCTGACATGAAGCAGCAGCACGAGATATGTCAAGCCACCAAATTAAATGCTGGAATCACATACGAAATAACTAACACGAAAGTGCTCCAAATTGGTGGTAAGAGGAAGAAATGTTAGGGTTGTTTTGCTTCTCTTATGGGTCTGCAGAATCAAATGTCTAGTACAACTAGTGCCACCTAGTATAAATATTGTCGGTGTCAGGAAGGTAACACCTCAGGCTAGGATGAAGAAGGAACCAGCTGGCAAGTGTACCTGGAGAGCTCGGATATCTGAGTCTGACAAAACTCACTTCCAGGTCGTTAAGTGGCTAAAACCACTTCAGAACTGTTCATGGTTGTGTTTAAGTGCACACCAAGGGGAGGTCAAGCTCAAATCAGATTCAGTTCCCAGCACAGCCCTGTTGGGTAAGGCACAAAGCTGGTCCTACCAGGAGCCTGTCTGCTGCAGGGATCAATACTGCTGCCTGGAAAAGTAATGCAACAATGGCCAAGTATAGAACGACCCTTCTGTATTATCTCCATGATGAATGGATTGTCAGGAACTTTTTGGATGGAGATGGTATATGCATTTAAAAGCTTTTGATGGAATTTTATGCTGTGCTGGATCTCTCAGGCAATATTCTTCTGTTACTGGTTGATAATTTTAGTTCACATATACATTTATCCTCTATAACAACCTACTACATATGATTTATCTAAAAAGAACAAAAAAAAAATCTTCAGTTTTAAACGTGCTGTCTCAAAAATGTATTGGCATCTCATGTTTTTTTGTTCTGAGAACCACTGAATAACTGCTGTCTTCTCATCTTCTCCAGCAATGATTTCACACACCTTTATTGTATTGTACTTCTATTTTCAAGGCTGAAGAATGCTGGGGATAAAAACAGTTGGAAAAATCATCCTATGTAATACTTACCCATCGCTTACTGACCAAATATAGAATAATGCTCCCAGAGAGTTTGAGGGAGGTCTGCTCTCAGGCAGGAATTAATGTGTTTTGCATAACGACTCAGGTGATAGGACAGAGTGCTTGTGGCATCTGCAGAGGACAAACACGATAAGAGCACCCTCTACAGGGCACAACTAGAATTCAGAACGTTTTTAACAAATTGGAAAAGTAATTCAGGGAACAAAAAAGTCATAACAAAAAAGAAAAAATGCTTATTTGTGTGTTTAGGTGCAAATCTGTACAAATCCATCCTGGGGAAGGTCTGTAGGTCTAGCAGTGATAAATAGGACTAAAGCTGACATGTTAGGTGCAAATCTGTACAAATCCATCCTGGGGAAGGTCTGTAGGTCTAGCAGTGATAAATAGGACTAAAGCTGACATGTTAAACATAAGTTAACAAAGGTACATAGTGATGAAAAAGGCAAATATCGAAGCAGTCTGTATAAAGAGGCACAAAGGCTGGCATGGAATATAATGCAAGTTTTCTGCTCCACCTGGTTTGGTAGGACTCGGGGAGTCTGGCAGTGATCACCTCCCTAAAGGAGGATGTAGTCACTTGGTGATCCAAGAGGAGTTCAACAAAAACGATCAGGAAAAAAAATAAGGTTGGGGAAATGAGCAGCTTTTCCAGTTAAAAAGGGTATATTTAAGAAAAGACAGTAACTGACAGATAAATAAAAAACAATGGCAAGACCAAACTTTTCTCCTTGTCTACTTGTTGAGGCAAATAACAGGCAACAGAGTAGATTTAATTTCAGAAAAAGTTAGGACGTAAGAAAATGCCAACAACACAAATTGCAAAACCCTGAAACCAGTTGTCTGAGACGTGGCATCTCTACCACTAGGAATTTAAGGACAAATCAAACATCTGTCGTGGGTACTTAGGTCTAATTGATTCTTCTACAGAGCAGAGAGATGGACTAAGATGAACGCTTGGGAGCATTTCCAGTATTATTTTCTCTGCTTTTTTCCCTCTGGTTATGTTGAATTATTTATGTATTAAATGCCGCTTAGATAGATTATCAATTAATATTTACTGTCATTCAAGAATGACATCAAAACCGCGACTGAAAATCTGCTTAAAGTAGAGCAAGAATTCAACACAAGCAGGCTGGCCTTGGAAGAAATCCAGACAGAAAGAGACGAGAAGTATTCAAGTTATGAAGAACTGAGGAAATCATTTTTAGGTAAGTGTTAAGTGGCTCCTCTACACGGTGGGGCTTTCTCTCGCTGTTTCTGAAAATGGTGTGCCAGAGCCCTTTGCCTGTAGCTCAGCTGAACTATGAAACAAGTTTAAACTGAGCTCTTTGAAAAAACTAGAATCCACAGATGTGGCTATAGCATAAACACAGAGTAATTTTGAATGGCAGACCAGCTAAAGAGCTCACGTGGTGATAGAACCTAGCTCTATAACAAATTAACTTCAAAGTTCAGTCATTACACTGCCTTAAAAACTCTTCCTCTGCTTTGTAGAAAAGAAAAATGAGGAGTCACGAGTCAAAAGAGCCATTCAGAAATCAATCAAGACTACTGAGAAGCTTGAGGAAGAAATTGTAAGAGCTTAAAACTTAACCCTGCTACTTCTGTAAAGTTCCCATCACCAGCTTCATTTCTTCCCAGTGAAAAAACAGGCACCCATGGAGGCTGGGGCTGGGGAAGACAGGCTGGGGTGTGCCTTCCTCTCTGTTGCTGTGTTTGTGCCTGGTGGATGCCTCAGACCTCAGCTCAGCTTGTGGCCCAGCACTTGTTATGTTGCCTTTAAGTATGATTTTGCATCCCCCAGGTACATGAGCAGGCTGAAAAGAGACGGGTGAGCAAAGGCCATTTGTGGGCCTGCCCCTACTCAGATGCTAGAGCAGGACTTCAGTAACTCACATTTGAAAAAGCTTCCTGCACCTTGCCTCTTTGCCTGTCTTTCTCATTGCTGGCTTCAGGCCTTCAAGCAGCACCAGTGTGAGGGGAGAGAAACTTCTGTAGTTGTGGAGTAGTTGCACACAGCTCAAAATGTCTGAGGCGTGGTGGATCTCCTGCTCCCAGCCAGTGTCCCTGCAGAGCTCCCACAGTGAATCTGCCTGCCAGCCACCTCCAGACCTGCTGCAGCTGACTTTGAGTGCAGTAGGCACAGCTGCTGTGCCCACGCTGTCCATTCCAGCCAGGCTCAGTGTGCAGCAGGGCCATCGGCTGGGGCTGCTGGGCATCAGGCAGCCTGGCCTGGTTCCTTTCATGTGGACCAGGAGCTATCGCTGACCCTCTGTGTATCTCCTCTTCCTTCCTGGTAACAGGGTGTAGATACTGTCTCAAATGTTACTTTGCAATTCTTGAATGAAAGGTGCCACGTAGTAAAAACTCTTTTCACTTTTATTTGAGTACAAAAGTCCTGTGTAAAGGGCAGCTAGCAGTGAAGGGTTTGTTGTTTACAGCTGGAGCTAAGGAAGGAACTGCGGGCCAGGCGAGATGCTGCAGTGAGCCAGATGAGGAGCCAAACAGAGAGCATGAAGTTGCTGGAAAGAGACATCTATGAGATCAACAGAAAGCTTGACATCGTGAACACCGAGAACTGCAGATTGAAATTAGTGAGTACGCTAAATACCTAAATAGCTGCTGCACAAAGAGGGCTGGATGAAAGTGAGATGCACAAACAGCACAAACCATCCTGTTTGGAATATTTGCTTTTGGAAATATTCTGTGCACCTTTCAGGCCCTGGGCTATCAGAATGGTAGAGTCCCCTTCCCCATAAAACACATCAAGGATCATAACAGTGGTCTTCTGAGGCTTCCCTCAGAAGCACCCTTGGTTACACTGCAAATATCCTTCTCCTTATGTTCCCTTCACTCACAGAAGCTTGAGAAGCTCTGACTTCTCTGGTGCCTGGATTGCACCAGGAAATGCTGTTGGTTGTCTCTGAGCTGGGCTAACACGTTTCAGCCACACCTGGGACAGCACAAGCTGAGTGCTGGTACTGATCCTGTGGGAACGAGTCCGTCCTCTCTGGGGGAAGAGGGGAAGTTAGTTCCCCTCTTTGGACATGACCCGTGCTGTTCTAGGTGCCCCAGCCCATTTCTCTTGGTAGCAATAGATGTAGCTGGTTTGCGTTCGTTTTGGCAACGGTTAAAATTTGTTCAGCGAGATGAAATGGAGACTGCTGTTGAAAGGAAGCATGGCCAGAGAAGAAGCATGGCTAATTAACTTTCCTATTTCTGTAAGATAAAACTCAGCTTATTCCTGCTGATATCTTTAGAAACAGTGAAACTGGAAGTTATTTAGAAAAGTTAGAAACTGTGGCAAGTATTCAGTCAATTTTTTTTCCACAGTGCAATGCACAGATGAAAGGTGACATTTTGGCAATGAATTCCGAAGCAGAAGGCCACCAGTCAGCAACAGTGAAAATTCTGAATGACCTTGCAGTGCTTCACGGTAACACATTAATGACAATTTCAAAACAAAAAGTGATATTTTCAGGAATACCTTTCAGTCCCTGTATCTCCTTGCAGAACAACCTTCTATAGTTTAACTGTTCACTCTGTTGTAGATCTTCTTCGGCAGAGATGGGCAGAGGACAGCTCTATTCAGAAGGTGAGGTTCAATTTTCTATCATATTGTTTTGCAAAAATATTTCAGTTATGATGGAAAAAATAAATTTCCTATTGCAAATAGGGCACTGCAGTTTTTTGATTTCATAGAGGAGCACAGTATTAAACCCGTGCTTTCCAACGTTATATATTTTTCCTGATACTGTTTCCTTTCTTAAACCTGTGCAACCTCCCTTTATCTGCTAGCATTCTCGCTGTTCTACATTCAGACTTGTCAGCCTTGTAATATTCTTCCATTTGGAAATGTCCTTCATTTTCAACAGGAATTAAACCAAACTGTCAGAAAGTTTTTTTAAAAAAAAATATTCCATTAGAAAGGAAATTTTTTTTTTAATGCAAGGATTGAGTCATTAATGGAACATTTCCTGTAGATCTATCAGTCTGGTAGCTAGTCAAGCTGTGGGGAAACAAGATTTAAAAAAAAAACAAAACAAAAACTTTCTCAGCATTCTGTACTGTGGGTTTTATTATTATTATTGAGGGAAAAATAAAGAGATCTACCCCATGTTGTTACAGGAATTTCTGGAGAACGAGCAGGAACTTCTGAACGCAGTGACAGCCCTACTAAAAAAAATTCAACACCGAGAGGCGAGGATTGGTGACATTAACAGGAGGCTACAAAATAACCTGGAGGGACTGGAGTCTCTGTTTGAAGAAAAATCCAGGCTGGATGATCACCGTAAGACACACTGAACCTTTTCTTTTTCGCCCTGTTTTCAAAAACCAACCTTTCCCAGAGCAGTTCTGCTGAGTTTGTTCCTCCTTGGCAGTCTGTGATAAAACACGCGTGGTACAGCTGCGTTCGCTCACCCTGCTGCAGATTTAGACCTTGTGGCAAGGTTGGTGCGTGTTTTAAAGAACCAGGCCTGGATGTTACTAGAACCACCCTGGATGTTATTATCTTTAATTTCCACTTTCTAAAGGCTTGTGATAACAACAGTGAGGGGCTGTAAAACAGTCTGAGCGTTATTGATCCTTTCAGAATTCTGTGTTTGCTTTTCCACAAAGGACAAACAAAACTAACAACCCCCCGCTCCCACAGCTTGCTGCTGCATGGTTACCACTGTAGGACTGTATGGTTAATTAACCTTTATGGTGTCTAGAATTTTACCTGTGGGCAATTTATACTGCTGTTTCCATTTAAATGCATGGCATCTACACTGCTGTCGAGCAGGAGGTGTTGGGGTGGTGGTGTTACACAGGAGCCTTAGGTGCATGCAAGCCAAACTGCTGGCTTCAGTTCCTCTTTTTATCTCCATTCCTATGGATTTCTGCTTTCCTTGTTGGTTCATAGGGGTCTCATTTGTAATGAGTCACAGGTTTGGTCACTTTGTGTCCATTGCCTCGTTACAGAATGTGGTTTTTAATCATTCTGTAAATCTGAAAGGCTGTGGCAGTCAGGTTGCTTGGAAATCGCTGGGTCTGGATTATATGCCAGGAAGCCAGAATTTATAGAGGAAGGGAATCTCCCTAAAAGGAAGCCCAGCAGGGTGGAGGAAGGATGGTGAACATACAGTAGAAGAGCCCCCTGCTTCATCTGAAGGCCAATGTCAGTATTATTTTCTGTATGAGATGTGCAGGACAGGTTTCTGCATAATACATGTAACCATTCCTGGAAATAAATGCACATGAACACATACAGCTCTCAGTCCTGCACCCTTGCAAAAGGCTTTTCCTGCCTGTTGCCTTCAGTGCATCTTCTGATGTGGCAACCATGCAAATGTAGACACAAACTGTGTTCAGGACATTTTAAAGAAAAATGTACCAACAAATCTGTCAGTTCTGTAAGTGGTATTTAAACACAGGTTTTAAGAACATGCTTTTAGAATTGTCCTCTACAGTCATGTGTCTGCAAATGGCATTTTCTGTGGAGCAGCGCAGGTAGAATTTATTATTTGCTTTCCTAAAGATCAATTACTTCCTTAATCCTTAGATAAAACCTTATTTCTGCATGCAAGTCGTAGTGTGTTTGCACACTATTTCTAGTAGCAGCAAACCCTGATATCAACTGGCATTTCACAGAGCAAAGTTACCAGGAAACGTATCAGTATTAAAAAAAAACTTATAGGAAAGGCTCTTCCTGAAGAGAGGAGACACCCTGGGGCAGACTGGCTGGGACAGCACCCACACAAACCTCTGAGCTGGCAGCAGGCTCTGTCCCTTTCCACTGAACCCGCAGTGCCTTAAGCAATGGCAGTAGACAAGGAAAAGGCATTGCTGTCACACTTCAGAAAGGAAAGAAAGATACTCTGCTATTTCCACTGCTACAGCCGATGATCCATTGTTGAGAAAAAACTACCCAGAACTGTTCCCTCACTGTTTACTCCTTCAGTACCGCCCTGCATCCTCTTCTGGGGCCTTCTACAGCACTGAATTGTTTGTGACTCATCCACTGTCTATATGCTCTGGGTATAGTCCTGTACAGCATACATAAATGATAAAAGGATGTAACAGGCATGAAGCATTCCCACAAGAGGAAGCCAAGACGGTTTGCTGACAACAGGTATAGGATACTAGGGAAAAAAAAAAAAAATCTTTGATTCTAAACAGAAATTCATAGTTATAAGAAAATGGCTTTAGTGGGAGAGATACAACAACTGTTCAATCACCTTAAGGGGAAGATCTCCCTATCTGACCCAGTACATAGAACACAAACTATAGAACCTTACAATGCATCTCCTGTTCTTTCTCCTAGAATCAGAATAAATGCAGTGAAGAACAAATGAGGAAATGCTCAAGATATTTTTTGATGGAAGCAGCAAGACGCCAGTGCTTATCCTCAGCCACCTGAAAATCTCTTTCCCCTGGCAGAAGACAGCATTAGTTTTCTCATCCCATATTCCAGCTGGGATGTTTTATTCAAGCTCTGTTTCACTGAAATTCTACTGAAAACTAAGCTGTATTGTTTTATTCAAACAACACCTAAAATATTATAAAATAAACAAATACAAGCAAAATGCTGCACTACAGTGTCCAAAGTTTTTATGCAGATTCACCATGATAAACACAGACATTCCCTCTCACCTCTACTGATATTTATGAAGACAAAGTGCAGTTTTTAATACTCTGCAGTCTCACTCAGAAATGTTTCACCTGTAAGTCTCGTACACAAGGAACTTCTTTGAAAACAAAAGTTTTCAAATGCATAACGAGCACTCAGCTTGCTTTACCCAGATCGTTAGGACAGCACTGCTGGCACGAGATCCTTTTAATGTCCATTTCCACCTTCTGAGAGTATGCGGGACGGCTCGGTGTACTTTGCTGTCAGTATGTAGAAGAGGGCAGGTGCAGGCACTAAAGCAAGCAAGGGCAGGTCCTGCTCCAGCTTGTCCAGTTTGGGAATGGAGATGATTCCATAGGCATGAAGCAACCAGTGGCTGAAGAGGACAACGAGCCTTTTCTTCCTGACGAGAAGATCCTTGAAGGACTGGCAAAATAAAGACAGTGTTCTGTTAGCGTGACGTAGCTCACAGGCAGAGCACAGGGACACCGCACGGAGCCTCCTGGCTTTCAGCCCTTCCAGCACACAGCAGTTTCTCAGCACACCACGAGAGGGAAGTCTCACAGGAGCTTCTTCCAGCTAAGTCATAAAGGAAGAAGCTTATAACACACTGCTGAGAAAACGCAAGGGAGAACAGGTTCTGCTCCTTCAAGTATTTTATGATGTGTTTCAGTATAGAAGATACGTTCACCTACCTCCACTTCAGAAGCAGACATGTACACAGCCAACGTAACCAGAGACAACACCAGTATGATGTACGGAAAGGCATAATCTGAAGGCAAACATTAACCACATTAGCAGGAAAAAATGCACCATGATACATTTCAGCAGAGACTCTCCCATACAGCCATGGGTGTGGAGTGCACCACGCTGCTACAGCCCGCCCACCACCCTCACACCCAACCCTACAGCCACAGGGATCAGCCAGGCACAACTACGCCATGCTTTCATCGTAGGTTTTCAAATTCAACTTTTGTCAAATGCAACAGACACTGATATCTCTAGCTGAGTTACTGTGCACTTAAATCACTAACTGCAAAAGGAAGGTAAAGAGAAAAGAAGGGAAAAGCAGCCAGGCTGAGTGCGGATTTTGTGACACCTGTCCCCTCCTTGTGACAAGTATGCTGGAAGCTAAACCAAAGCTGAGCTCCCCAAGCTTATACTTAATCCACTTCTGCAATCAGATGTGCCCTACCTTAGCAGAAAGTAGAATTAACTCTCTTTGAGTTAACTTCCTCTCATACCCCCCCTGTGTGCCTGTTCTGGGGAAGGAACAGCCTCTAGCAGCACAAGCAGGAGGTAGAGCAGCATTGGTCAGGGCTACTAAAGAGATAAGTCTTCAGATAAGACTCCTCACAACGCACAAAAACCTTAAATGATTGCTTCATGAATGAAGATCTAAGAGTGCCATGCCCCTGCCCTCCCTCCCACGTCACTTATCAGCGTACTTATGGATCTATTTTGTAATGTCAGCAGGAGAGAACTCACAGAGCAGGCCTCCTCCAACCGCCTGAAGCACAGTGAGCACTGGGAAGAAGTAAAGCGCTGCGTAAATGCTTTTAAATCGATCGGACTTTCCCAAGCCACAGGCAATTTTCTTCACCAGAAAAGGTCGAAGCAGCATCATTAACACGAGGCAGAAGGCATAGTAAATAAACACGATGGTGTACCTGCAAACAACAGAGAAATTCCTTCAAATGTGGCGTTCTGTCTGTCCCGCAGCCTCAACTCAGAATCAGGCAATTTGGAGTTGGGTAGAGTCAAATCTAATTTACAGCTGTCAGGAGGGGGACATAGAGACAAAGAAGAACGGTGACTTTTCCTGGGAGAAACTGTCAAGATGCAGCAAATGGGAAGGAAAATGAAGCCTTAAGCTTCATAGAGGGATAACACAGAATACACCACCTTAACTGGTGGTGAGAAGGCCCAAGCTCTGAGCAACCTGACCTAGCTGTAAGATGTCCCTGTACTTTGCAGGGGAGTTGGACAAGATGACTTTTAAAGGTCCCTTCCAACTCAGGATTGTATGATTCTAAGAAGGAAGCTGGTCACAAAACAGTCTCTGGAATACTTATTTGTCAAGTTTCCCTACTGCACGCTGAGGATGCAGCAAGAGGAAAACACAGGAAGAGAGACAGGACCAATTCAGAAAGCCAGGAGGTGGTGTTAGATGTTTGACACAAAGAACAGCTCAGTGCCTGAAAACACTTGAGGGGTTCTGATACCCACTAGGTCTAAAGGAAAACACTGCAGCTTTGAGGAGAGGCACAAAGAGGAACAAACCTCAGCAAAAGGCCTCTGAGCACAGAGCCTTGATACTCACAGGGGATAGACTGCTTCGTGAGTGCAGTGCACCGTGGTGACGTAGTCGGGGCTGGGGTTGTAGAGCATCGTGTACCAGTCCGACAGCTTCTTCACCTTGCAGGATCGGATCTGCAGGGAGCCGGTGGGGTCGCTGACCAGCAGCGTGACCACCGCAGCCAGGCTGCACTCCAGCAGGGCAGTGACGTGCTGCAGCAGCGCGCTGGAGCTGCGGGGGACACAGAGTCACTACTGCTTTGCCACCACTAACAGAAATCTAAATGCTGACTGAAAAGTGTAGATCTGTAGAGGACCGAGCCTTCTGCTGAGTTATGACCTGTGGGTTACAGGAAATCCTTTGCAAACAGCACATCTGAGGGAGGGGAACACCGACCTCTTTTTCCCCGAATACCACTCGATGAAGAACCAGTGCAGCACCAGGGGCAGCATGGCCATGAAGCCGAGGTACAGCCAGTCGTAGCGCTCCGGGGAGCCCACGCACTCCCGGCAGATTTTGTTCTCATCAGTTCTCTGACCTCTAGGGCACACCTACAAAAAGCATGAGATGGATTCGCTGAGCAGCCGTGCTCCAGTAAGAGCCATAGAACCACAGAGTCACAGAATGGTTGGAAGGGATCTCACAGCCCCCAGCCCCACCCCTGCCGTGCCCCCAGCTCAGGCTGCCCAGGGCCCATCCATGGCCTTGGGCACCTCCAGGGATGGGGCACCCCCAGCTCTGGGCAGCAGTGCCAGGGCCTCACCCCGCTTCCTGGGTTGCCTCCAGGAAGGTTATCAGCTTTCTAAACACATCACACAGTGACCTCAGCAACCCCCCAGCTCGCCCTGCCCCGGCTCTCCCTGCCCCTCACTTTTGGGTGCACGAAGCACGGGCCGAGGGCCGCGCTGCCGGGAGCAGCGCGGGGCCGCCCGCTCCGAGCCGCACTCACCCCGCAGTCCCCGTAGGTCTCCACGGAGCCGTTGACGGCCAAGACGGCCCTGCCGCAGTACAGCCCCAGGCAGGCGGGCTGGATGTCGACAGCTGCAGGGGGAGAGCAGCCCCGTTACCGCGGCGGTACCCCCAACACAACCCACCTCGGCTCGGCCCGGCCCGGCCCGGCCCGGCCCCCGCGGCCTACCGGAGTGGACCATCTTGGTATCCAGGCAACAAAGCCCCCAGCCTCAACGAGCCACTTCCGCATGCGTCACTTCCCCTTCCGGCGGGAGGACAAAGCCTCACCCCATTGGGCGGTGCTCTTGTTGGTGGGCGTGGCCATGTGCAAAGGGGAGGGGCTACACCACATAGGCGTGCCGCCCTGGTGGGCGTGCCCAGGAGGGGGGCGTGTCGCGAGCTGTCCCCTCCCCTCCGAGACGCGGGAGATGGCGGCGGCGCAGGGTGGCAGCGGTGACGGCGATGGGCGGGTGCTGCCTCCCCGCTCGCTCACGGAGCCACTGCTGCACACTGTGGAGATGCACACGGGCGGAGAACCGCTGCGCATCGTCCCGCGGTTGGAGGCCGCCGAGGAGGCGGCGGCGAACGGGCTGTCACTGCTGGCACTGCGGCGGCACATGGCGGCCACGCAGGACCACGTGCGGCGGGCGCTGATGCACGAGCCGCGGGGCCATGGCGGCATGTACGGGGCCGTGGTGGTGCGCGGCGGGGCGGCCGCCGACGGGGCCGACCTGGCAGTGCTCTTCCTGCATGGCGCCGGGTACAGCGCCATGTGCGGCCACGCCGTGATGGCCCTCGGCCGCTTCGCCCTCGACTACGGGCTGGTGGCGGCCCCAAGGTGCCCCGAGACCGCTGTGCGCCTGTGCTGTCCCTGCGGACCTGTCACCGCCTTCGTGCCCTGGGACGGGCGCCGCAGCGGCAACCCCGTCCGCTTCCACAGCGTGCCCGCCTTCGCCGCCGCCACTGGTGGGGACCGAGATGGTGGCACCGTGTTCTGGGGGTTGGTGGGGCCGCGCTGGGTGCCGGGATCCCTCCCGGTTCTGATGTCCCCCAGAGGCCACTGGAGTTGGTGTAGGGTGTTGGGTGCTGCTCTTGGGTGTGGGGGAACCCAGAGGGGGCCCTTCCCTGCTGGGTGAGCTCGTGGGGCACAGGTGGGTTCTACCAGCTCAGCACCGTGTCCCCTCCTTCCACAGACGTGGCCATCGATGTCCCCGGTCACGGCAAGGTGGTGGTTGACATCGGCTATGGTGGCACTTTCTACGCCTTTCTCAGCGCCGAGCAGCTGGGCCTCGACGTTCGCTCCTCAAAGACCAGGGAGCTCGTCAGCGCGGCGAGCGCCGTGACGGCGGCCGTGAAGGAGCAGGTGTGGAGCCGTGCTCTGCCTCCGGGGGCTGAGGATCCCCGGGCTGTCCCGCGCTCGCTGCCGATGACCCGAGGGCTGCGCCCGTTCCACACCTCTCTGTGCTCTCCCAGTTCAAGCTGCAGCACCCTGAGAGCGAAGACCTGGCCTTCCTCTACGGCACCATACTGACGGACGGCAAAGACGCCTTCAGCGAGGAGCCCAGCACCAACATCTGCGTGTTTGCAGATGAGCAGGTACGGAACGCGCTGTTCTCAGAGCGCCTTTTTCCCTTTGCACCCCAGACCGGCTTATTTTATGGCTGGACATGACGGTCTTAGCGGTCGAAAAGATTCTAAATCTTTTCTAAATTCAACCTGAATGATTCTGAGATTCCGTTTTATCTTTTCATTCGTGCATCCTGATGCTGTCCAAACCCCTGGGCTGAGGGGGCTTCCCCCAAGCATGGTGTAAAGGCGGCAGAGAGAATTCAGGGGAGCAATTTTCAGGAAAACCAGAACGCTGGAGCTGGTTTGTCTTCTGTTCTCATCGCAGGTTGACCGAAGCCCAACGGGCTCAGGGGTGACAGCTCGCATTGCCCTGCAGCACCATAAGGGACTCATCCAGCTGAACCAGACCAGAACCTTTCGGAGCAGCACCATGGGGTCCTTGTTCACGGGGAAGGCGGTGAAGGCAAGTGGCTCGCGCTGCAGCTTCCCTCTGCGTTGAGGAGTGCTGGGAAAGGGACATTGCTTTCCTACAAGCCTCACACATCACTTACTGGGGCTGGGAGGGTGGAGAGCCTCCTGGCACCTCTGTCCTGATCCTAACCCCTCTGCAGGAAGCCAAGTTTGGGGGCTACAACGCCGTCGTGGTGGAAGTCTCAGGAGAAGCCTTCTACACCGGCACGGCCACCTTCACCGTGGAAGAGGAGGACCCGCTGAAGCATGGGTTCTGCTTCAAGTGACCCAAGCCACAGCGGAGTCACTGATGTGCTCCTCCTGCCCACGCATTTCTGTTCTGCTTCTCCCCATGGCCATCGCAGCGTGTCAGAGCAGCGGGTGCCCAAGCCTTGGCTGCTGTGACAGCCACACCTCGTGCTTCTCGGTGGTGATTACCAGGAGCTCGTCTTGGAGAGCTCGCTGAATTTATGTGCCTTCTCTACATCTGTAAATTGCTCACTTCAAAGCCAGATTCCTATTAAATGCCAGCTGAAAACACTGCCTTCCCTCTCTTGTTTTCACTCCTGGAGCTGATTTCCAGGACACATCCTCATCACGCTGCTTCCTCCTCTCCCGCTTGCCTCGGACCGTGGGCTGCGAGGGCCATGTGGTTAACCTTCAACAGGGAGAGCTGAATGGGAGGGCTGGAGCTGCTGTGACCTTTGGTTGCAAACTTATTTCCTCGTGATTCCGTCCCAGCAGCGGTGCAGCAGAGCGAGGGAGGGCTGCGGGCAGAGCTGTGAGGTGCTCGGGGATCGTAATTTCCCCCGTGTCTCTGGGCGACATGGTGTTCATTTGTTGAAGGCACTCATGGGAGTTTGCCTCATTAAAATCTTCTGAGAACGCCAGTGATGATCCCCTGGTATCTCACGCAGCTGAAGGGAGCACGTCAGGCTGGACAGCATGGAAAGGGCTGGGAGGAATTTCATCTGTCAGGGTCAGATTGAAAATTACAGCTTCGGAAAGGGAAGAGGCAGAAGTCCACAAGTTCAGAGGGCAGCTCTTGGCCGGCGGCTGGGCCTCATGCTCCCAGTTTTGCTGTTCATTTTCTGCACAAATTACCTGGGTCTGGGCGGGCAGAAGTGCTGAGCACATCCCCTCCCTGCAAAATGCCTTCATCCGAGGGGCAGCAGGGCCAGGGGGCCCAGCATGGCAGCATGGATAGGGTCTCCATGATGGTGTGGGGCCGTGGCAGCTCAAGGCCTTGGCTCCTGCATGGAGGAGACCCCATACAGGGAGCATGGGGGTGGCCTCTGTGGGGTGTGTGGGGAGAGCAGGGTCCTGCGCCTGTGCTGGGAGCTGAGAGGGGATGGGAGGGGATGGGGTCTGGGAGGGGATGATGGGGTCTGTGGGGGGATGATG